>VXBX01006199.1:712796-728154 GCA_013400415.1 Scytalopus superciliaris
CTATGACCAGATTTACTCAGTAGTTCACATTAACCAAACCCAAACTATTCCTAAGAAGTGAAGATGCTTGTTTCTTTCTCTTTTACCTGCCTAACCCACAGTGGTTTGAGTTGAAGGACTCACCCCTAGGGTCTGCTAGCTGTAAATGAGTCCAGGCAATCAAAGAATATCCATGCTCTTTCACCTTGCTTTTAATACAGCTGGTTTAATCAACCCTGGATAAAAGCCATTTAAAATAAACCAAAACAAAGCCCACAAAAAACTAAATAGAACTACAGACCCACAATGGAAACCCCTTCTCCATCCCAGGGCTATTATTAATGACTACTTGTAAGAAGTATTAAAACAACATAAATGTCAAGGTTTAGCACTTCCTTCAGTGGATGTAATTCTTTCAGTGTGGAACCAGTACGTGTGCAAACCTGAAAGAAGTGATTATAGAAAAACTTAAGGATGCTGAATGAATTGCTCTTTTTTTAGCTAGCTGGTCTACTGCCATCTCCCCATCTCAATGTTATCACTACTAAAGAAAGCTTACAGATCCCTCCTTTTACATCCAAAATCCATAGGCCTTTCAGTCCTGCAGTATAAATAGTAACACTGGTTGAAATGTTAGTGTTGTAACGCTGTTCTTCATATCTTTCTCCCAGACAGCTTTTCCCTTGTTCCCACAAAAAGGGGAAAAAAAAAAAAAAGCTGGCATGTTCCTAGCTCCTCCATAAACATTCTGCTGGTTTATGGAGCAAAAACCATAATGGGATAAAATCCTGCTGAGTCTTGAGTCCTGCTGAAACTTGCAGGGCAGGTACTTGATAGGAATGGCTCTGTTTTACTTAGCCCTACTTGCAAGTCCAGTTTCAGTTCAAGGATTACACTGAGTCTGGTTTCACTCTATGTAATTTGTTCACTCTTAATTTTAAAGGAGATTCCCTAATTCAGTATTCATAATCATGAAATGGTTGTCTTCAGTGATAATTGCTAATTTTGGTTTATTGATGAGCAGGACACTTTAATACAAATAATTAGATTTTAAAATGTAATTAAAATTAATTAGCATCTGCATTGTTCTTAAGATACAGTGTCTTCATGCTTTCTGTCTTGCTTATTTTGTTCTGATTTTTGTTTCATACAAGAATTCTTGAAAAATTACAACTGTTTAGATGAAATTTGTGTATCATTGAAAAATGTGAAAGCTAAGTAGAAGTCCTACTGATTGGTGTCTACTGAAACCTCAGTTGTTAAACTCAGATTAGGGGACATTCTGATGGAACAATAAACAATGGCTACTTTGCAATACTGGAATCTTGCATCTCTTTTTAAAGTCTGCATCACCCATATTGGTTCATTTGTGAGTAATGGCTCTGCTCTTTTATTTATTATAATATTACACTCATGTAATTTCACAGTCAAGTCTGTTTCTCTGTGAAAACACCTAAAATGAAAGCCTTGAAATGTCCATACTGGCCTGTGTAATTATTGTATTGTATCATGAAATAATGACCTGTTAATTCACGTCTACAGCACATAAAAAGGAAAAGCTCTGAGAAAAGAGATAATCTTTTAACATCCAGCTGAGAAAAAGAATAGGTATAAGAGGTGGCACCAGTTCAGCTGTTTATTTATTCATAGATGCTAACCAAATAATGTAGAACTGTCACAGCAGGCTTTTCTTCTACATTTACCATACCCTTCTTTAGTAAATTGCCTAAAAAATTAAAATAAATCAGAATCATATTAGATGGCTTGTAGAACATGAAAGTTAACAGCAATGAGACTACATCCAGATTCTGGTGCTGACTCTAAGAGATCTTATTTTAGGATTGTGGTCAAATTATGGTCCCACATAATTAATTTAGAAACATATTCATACTAAAACACAGAGAAAACACCTGCAGCCTTTGAGGAAATTCAGATGAAACTATTGATCTAAGGTAAATTAAATTCCATAGTACAGTGTTCAGTGTAAGACTGATCCAGCACAGACAACACTGGGGTTTTTTGGTGTGTATGTGTTTTTTAATTTGTTTGGGGTTTTTTGTTTTGTTTTGGGGTTTTGTTTGTTTTTTTTTTTTTTTTTTTATTTTTGTATTTTGGTTTGTTGATTTTTTTTTCTGGTACTGAATAATGAACTCTCTGCACCTTCTATTTCAAAATAATATGAATATAAAGATACAGGTCTTGATCACTTGAAAGCTGTTATTGAGATAGAAATGTTGTGTTGTTGCTGTTTTTTTTGTTTTGTTTTGGTTTTTTTTTTTAACAGACAAATACAGACTTTAAATAGGCTTTGCCAGACTTAAATCTGTGAAATTTTGCAGCCTGCTATTTCTGTAACACATTCTACACTCTATGGAAGAGTTTCCCTGGTTATTTTGATATATGCTGATCCACGATAAGGATTTTTGAAAAAGGGTGAAGGGAAACTAAGCTCTGCTTCTGGGAAAGCCCATTCTTTTAACTGAAGGTTGATACAGTGTGCATCTAATGATAACTTTTATCTCTGGCTCATGGAGATACTTCTTAAGAGCTGTTTTTTTCTAAGGTATATTAGATTACAGCAAGTGGCATTTAATTCTCATTCAAGGCATAATAAATGCCCATAGATCCCTTGTAAGACAGCATTTGTGTCATTTTCTGCAAAATTATTAAGATGACTGCTTAGGCATGATATGTCCAAGGTTTGTGAACTTGGGATAGTGTGTCATTAATTTCTTTTTCTCTCTCTGCAATGAATCAGTCAACATCAGCAATTGGCACAATGAAAGAATATTTTAAATGCATACATCAACATGGCATGATCTTTGCTGCTGTGAGATACATATATGTACTTGGTCTTTTGCTGTTACAAAGATTTGCATTGTTTCCTACAAATACATGACTGCCAATCTATTTTAAATATTCTGCTTGCAAATAAGCAGGACACAGACTAACTGTGAGTCCCAAAACTGTGTGAGAGTGCGTGCAGTGTAGCACACAAATTCACATCAAAACTGTAACAGGGTGTTTCAATTTGTACTTCCCAAGACAACTTTTCAATTCCTCAATAGATGAAAAGGTTAAGATTTTGAATGTATTTATTTTCTTTCTCATGTAGAAGCCTTAGAAGTGTAGACAGGACTTTCTGAAAGACTGGAAAGTGTGGCTGTTCACTATAAGAGAATGAAACTGCAAGAAACAAAGAATTGTTTCCTGAACTGAGGATGGCTATAGGAAAAAAATGCAGAACATATAAGTACTTCCCATGATCTCGTTTCAGTACAGACTGTATATTGGATCAATTTTATCTTCATATGTTCTCAGAATATTTTTCTCGCTTACACATAGATTACTTTAATTTTCTTTATCTACTGCTTAAAGAAAGTTCACCTACAAATCCTTTAGAATTCAACAGCTTAACCTCCTATGTAAAGAGAGGTGCTTATGTCATTCAAAACTGATAAGAAACACATGCTTCTCTTACTTCAACTCTTCTATTTTAATAGTCAAAGATAAATTAGTATTAACAAGTAAAAGATTCAAGGAGTCACTGTTCAAAAGCTCTTGTAATCCAATGGTAAACTGAGAGCACTGCAAAGAATTCTAGATTGACTTTATCAGGCATCTGAGAGTGCATTACATCAGAATTTATTACTAATATATTTGCAAACATTGCTTTGAATATTTCATGAATTATTCAGCATTTTTATTCAGAAACTGCTGAACACTGAAAAGTTTTCCCTTTATACAGAAACATTTGTTTTATTATATCATTTTTATTAGCCAACTATTTAACAAATATTTCATGAAGTTAAGTAGAAGACAATACTAAAAATAACACATACATAAGTAGAAGGATAGGCTTCTTAAAAAGCATTTGATGTATAATCTATTAAGTAATCAGATTTTTCTACAAACACTCATTATAGTTTTAGTATCTTTTTGGCACAGCTTTGTTCTTAAAAATATGATCATATGAATCTGAAAATCTGAAAACATTATTCAAAATCTGTATATCTTAACTTGAAACATCTGATTTTTGCATATATTCAGAATCAGATTGCATAATTTTTCCTTCATTCGTCTTTTGCATTCTGTTCTATACAGTCAGGATAGTTAAAAGAGATATGTATCATTCTGTTCACAAATCAGAACCATGTAATTAATTACTGAATGAGGAAACATATTGCTGTATTAGTGCTCTGAAGATACTATTTGTTGCTTCCTGTTGGTAGGCATAATAATTGAAAGAAATTTTAGGAATTAATTGTATAGATCTGCAACATAAGAAAGTACACGCTGGTTCAGATCCAGGATCTGTCCAGTTCAGTATCCCATGTAGTTGTAAGTAGAGGCACTGGGGAGAAATAGGAAGAGATCAAATGTATGTAACAGGTTCTCTCTAACTATTATCAGCACTCAGGACTTCCTGAGTCTACAGTGATTAGAGTGTTTAGTAACCTTGAAAATACCAGTCTTCCAAATACTAGTCCAGTTCTCCTCTTGAACCATAAGATCGCTTGACAAGGATTTCTGTAAGTTTACTCTCTGTTGCATCTCTGGCTGGGTTACCTCTATGCCATCCCAAAGAGTCCCAATCTATTTCTTTGTATATAAGAAAGCAATTGGTTTTGCCCATTTTCATTGCCCTTCTCTTAACATTTCCTATCATTAGAAATAGAATACCTGTTGGTAGAATTAAAAAAAATAAAAATATCAGCATAGTTGAAATTAAAACTGAGGTGTGATGTGTGAAGGGTAGCTAGAAGCATTTCTACCCATCCAGTTTACCAGAGGAAAGGCCAAACAAAATGTGGACCTGCTCTTGAATGGTTTTGGTGGCCTAGTGCCATAGAAAGGTCTCCCAGGGACTTCCTGGTTTTGGTCTTTTCTGACAAGGTTTCCTTTCAGATATCCCAAGTCTCTGCATCAAGTTGAAGAGTTTGAGTGAAACATACTACTTGCGGTAGGAGAGAAAGGTGTCAGCAACTTAGTTGCGTGTATACAAGTCCATGGGATCAAACTGCATGCACCTGAGTGGGCTAGTAGTATTGGCTGATGTCATTCTAAGGCCTCTCTAATACCTTTGAAGGGTCATGAACATTCAAAGTGTTCCCAAATAATCTGAAAAGCAAGTTTCAAGTAATTTTTCATGGAAGGCAAGGAGGAAGTTCTAGGGGACAACAGCCTGATCAGTCTAGCTCTAGTCCTGTAGAAGGCTGCTGAACTGTATGGTCTGACAGATGTGAGCCTGCAGCAGTTCTATGTCACCAGGTCCAGCTAGCAGCAAGGCTGAGTACATATCCTCCAGAAGTGTGTACATGCACTTGTACACACACCAATACCTGAACACAGCAGCCATACAACTTAGCACAGGCTGAAAACATTGCCTTCACCAGCACGCACATGAATGCATACAGCACTCACGCAAACACACACAGCATGGAAGGCCTGATCCTGGTCCTCCATCTGAAGGATTAGCATTGAAGTAGTTAGTAAAATATATAGACATATGCTATGTATTACTTCAGCAGATGATCTTGAACACTGAAGGTATACTGACTCTCATGTCTCCTGGCCTCCTCTGGTTGCTGGCTCTGGGACCCATGAGCCCCTGAAGTTTGTAGTCCCTCTCTAAGTGCTAGTAGTCAGACCAGATAGCTTCACAGAAATTTACACAATTTAGACCTCTCCAGGAGCCAGTTTGAGATACCCAGTCATCCAGTGGGTAACTCCTAGATCCATCATCTCCCCTGGTTTCTGGTTGCTTGGATCTATAAGTCCCTGAGGTTCATACTTCCACTTCAGTTGCTTGTAGTCAGGCCACTTACCTTATTTTTCTGCTAGAAGTTTGTTATCATTCATGCATACTCATTCGGAGTACAATAAGAGAAAGTACATTTAGAAACAGGATTTAATGAAAACATAGGACAGACTGCAGTGATGAAATGCAAGATTTAGATAGAAAAGCATACTGACAGGCGATCTGTTCATGCTTGACTGACCCCTTTATCACCCCTTGCTTGTTCCTTCTCAATCCACTTGATCCGTCTGTTATCCCCCCTTTGGAAAACTTCACATAATGAGTCTTCCACATCATCACAATCTCCTTAAAACATAGCAGAATCAATTTTACACAGTCTCAAAATACTCTTCTTCCTGCATGTCATAGAAAATCCTATACCCGTTTAAACCATTACCCCTTTGACAAGGTTTTTGATGGAGTCTGTTCTAGTACTGTGGATGCCTAAAAAATTTCCTGCATTATTTAATTCAGAAAACAGTGATCAATGATTCAAAATCTGACTGACAGCTGTTTATGACAATGTTCCTCAGGGGATGGTACTAGATCATTAATATCTAACACCTTCAGTAATGATCTGGATCATGGGAGGGAATTCAGCAAGTCCACAGATATACCACACTGAGGGGAGCCAATGGTTCTCTGGAGGGAAAGGCTGCCGGCCAGATGGCCTTTGACAAGATGGAGGAATGGGCTGGCAGGAACATTACAAGGTTCAGCAAGGGCAAAGACAAAAGAGTCCAGCACCTGGGATAAAATGAATGCCTTACAGCAATATGGGCATGCAAATGACTTGGTAGAAAGTGTCTTGCAGAAAAAGTCCTAAGGGTCATGGGGGAAAAAAACCTGAAAATGAGTTTCACCTTATGCTGATGAAGGGTAAACGCATATTGGGCTGCATTACCAAGAAAATGGAATCAAGTAAAGTGAAGCAATTATTCCCTTCCACTTGGCACAATACTAGAGTATTGTGTCTAGTTCAGAACTTTTGGTGCAAAAGAGAAATATGCAAACTGGAATAAGTCCAGTGGAGAACCACTAAGTCATTTAGGACATCTGAGGACAGCCTGAGTGAACTGCTTGAAGAAGTGAAGGTCAAGGAAGGATCTAATTTCAGTCTTTCATTATCTAACATGGTTCATAAAAAAGATTAATTTCCAGTGTACACTGTAGAAAGGCAGAGACTACAGTTACATGTTGCAACAAGAAAAATTCCATCTACATATAAGGGAAAAAAGTCACAATTAAAAGAAAAGAAAACATGAACACACATGAAAGAAATCACGGAAGTATAGTAAAACCCAGATCTTTATTGCTATGAGAACATATGAATAGTCTTGGATTCTTACTAAGATATCATCAGAATAACAGCAGGTGCATTCTCAGGATTAGGTTTATTTGATTCTATGCAATTGGTTTGACATACAAAAAGGAAGAGGAATAAATAAAGAAGATAAGACCATAATTGTCTATATTCACCAGAAAATATTGTGAGCAAGAAAAACAGATGAAATGCAAAGGTGCTAAAAAAACATATCTCTATCTCATGATAAATGCGTAAATTTAGACGCTTGATAGAAATTTTCCTAGTTGGACAGATCATGGCTTCATCTATTGCCAGTTACACTCATCAATCATAGAATCATAAAATCATAGAATGGCTTAGGTTGCAAGAGACCTTAAAGATCATCTGGTTCCAACCTGCCTGCCATGGGCAGAGGCACCTTCCACTACAGCAGATTGCTCAGAGCCGTGTTCAGCTTGACCTGGAATGCTTCTAGGAATGGGACATCCACAACTTCTCTGCACAACCTGTTCCAGTGCCTCGCCACCCTCATAGCAAAGAATTTCTTCCTAATATCTAATCTAAACCTATTGTCTCTCAGTTTGAAGCCTTTCCCCCTTGTCCTATCACTATATGTCCTTGTAAAAAGTCTCTCTCCATCTTTCTTGTAGTCCCCTTCTGGAAGGTCCCCATTAGGTCACCCCAAAGACTTCTCTTGTCCAGGCTGAAAAATCCCATTTCTCTCAGACTTTCCACTTAGGATAGGTGTTCCATTCCTCTAATCATCTTGGTGGCCCTCCACTGGACTCACTCCAAGAGGTCCATGCCTTTCCTGTGGTGGGGACCACAGATCTGGATTTAGTACTTGAGGTGGAGTCTCATGAAAGTGGAGCAGAGGGGCAGAATCACCTCCCTCAGTTTGTTGAGATCACATAGGATGGTTTGGGTTGGAACAGACCTTAAAGACCATGTAGTTCCAACACCCCTGCCAGGGGCAGGGACACCTTCTAATACACCAGGTTGCTCAAGCCCTGGCCTTGAACACCTGATCAGGCATCCACAACGTCTGTGAGAAACCTGTTCCAGTACTTACCACCCACTGAGAAAAGAACTGCCTAATATCTAGTCTAAATCTCTTCTCTTTTAGTTTAGAACCTTTCCCCCTTGTCTTATCACTATCTCCCCCTATAAAAAGTGACTTTCCCTCTTTTATGCAAGCCCCCTTTCAGTACTGCAAGGTTGCAGTGAGGTCTACCCAGAGTCTTGTCTTTGTTAATATTTTGTATCAAGTTTTATTTCACAACAAAGCCACAGTTACATCACTCTCATAACATAAATGCCTCATAGGTGAATTACATTTTGGTGTTGTGCTTGTTTGTTTGTTTTTATTTTTATTTTATTTTAATTCAATTTTTTTTTGGGGGGGGTGATTATGCGTTTGTTCTTTATGTCTGGACTTACTTATTTCTAAAATATCTCTATCAAAGGTTTTCAGAAAAGATCCATGATAATAAATACTAAAAAAACCAAAACAAAAAACCTCATAGAAAAAGAATAACAGAATGGAGTTAAGATTTTGGGAAGTTATTTTACTTTTAAAGATCTATCTATATGGTCATAGTTTTGTTATGCAGTAATTAGCTTTGACTTATAATCTTTCCAAGCTGACTTTGGAAAGCTCTTCTAATATAACAAACATTTATAAGCCCTGCCAAGTCTCTTGGCTTATCTGTAAAGCAACCCATGGTTGTCATGGAAAGTACAGAACTACATGCTTATTGCATGTACTTTCTCCCTTTTTTTCTGATGCTTTAAGACTGTTGACTTTGGAACAGCTTATGCCTTATCCTCTTGGCATCAGCTACAGACAATCACAGCAGCTGGAAACTCAGCTGAGAAAAGGGTAGCAAAAACAGATGACAGGAAGGACAAAGTCTGTTGGCAAACCTGGCCTCTTCTGGCTTCTGAAGGACTAAATATTTTTTTACAAGAGAAATATGGATCAGTTTTCAAAGATGACACCACTTATCTTGTTAGTAGGAATGCTATTTTTTGATGAGAGATGTATTAGTCTTCTTGTGTCCTTGTTCATTCTGTGAAGGAAAAGGTTTTGCAAACGATAAACTATCCATCTGGAAGGAAATATAGAGCTGTGTCATAGCATGAATGATTGAATGAATTGATGTGATCCTCCTGTGCTTTAAAGTTGTTCACAGAAGAACATCTGATATAGAAATCTATGATGATGTTTTATTTTGAGTTTTAATTTATCGATATTGAAGTTTTGTTAGAGTATTTTATTTGATAAAATGGTAACAAAATATTAATTACAAATAGATTTCTTAACAGTCAAGATAGAATTTCTGGTCAAAATCAAACCCCATGTAGATCTTTATGAAAGAAGCCAGTAAGATGATGTATGTATAGCATATAGATCTGGGCTTCTGCTTACACTGCTATTAGTCGCTGCACTAAGTAGCGAGAAGGGTTCTAAGCTAAATCTGTGCTCTGACTGCTTTAGTTTTGCAGCTTCACCTTTTCTCCATTACACTTTTTGTAGAGTATAATACTGAGGTTTAAAATAGGCCTCCTTTAGTCTTGATGTTAAGTTTCTTCTTTTTAAGAACAAAAAAAATTAAATTTTTGAAGGCAGGGAAATGGAAGAAGCAGTTTGGACTAACTTATGACTATAAAATGAAATAAAATAGAATCCATTACAAGCTGCAGAGTACTGACACAATTCTTTACAAAAGGATATTGTTCTAATAATCCCATAAAAAAGCCAAAACAAATAAAAAAGTACTAAACTACAATCATTTCAGTATTTGAAGCATTTAGTACAGCTCCTCCATATTTTGTTCTAATTGTACATCAGTGTATGTCTATTGCCACTTGTGTCACATCAATTCAGTGCAACACAGGTTAATTTGGAGTGATTTGGTGTAATAGTCCAACTGCTACCAAGGGCTACAGTATTCTGTACTGCTGCAGAGAGGCAGAATATTTGACAAGATTGTCAGCATTTTCTATTAGAAATGTCACGTTGGCATAGTGCAGAGAAGAGCATTTACTAACAAGGTGCTTGCAACTTGAAGTCCTATGTATGCAAAGGTTAGTAAGGAAGAAGAGTTGTGAAAAAAAATGTGATGTTTTATCTTGAAAATTAGAAAAGATACATGTTTTTCTGTTTAAAAGTGTGGTATTATAGGACATATAAAAGTATTATTCATAACTTTGTCCAGACTGTGTATGCAAATGGATGGATACACAGAAAAGTTAGAGAGGAAAAGAATACAAAATTTCTAGGGTCATGAAGATTCAGAACCTTTACTGGTAGAACTACAACTACATTCCTCTAGGGTGTGAATATGATTAAATGAATAACAAATGGAAAACAGTACCCTTAAGAAGGCCTGAGTTAAGAGGGAAAGCTGAACTTAGTGCATCTTACTGAAGAGCAGTGCAAACACCTTAAAAATGATGTCATAGAATTGGGGAACGTTCTTGGCTTGCTCCTCTCTAGTGTATAATTATATAGCCAAACAGTCACAATAAAGCCATTTATCTTAAGTCTTTAATGCTGTTTGCAACTCAGGGAATGATATAGGCAAACCTATCCTTAACAACAACTCTAGGGATGAGAAAAAATTGCTAATTCAGTAGACATGGTCTTTAAATAAATGTCAAATAAAGCTGTATGGAAACACCTGGGAATATTTTAAGTCGTTGCTTAAGACAAAATACCTGATTGTCTGAAGTATGTCCTTTACTACTTTAGTGGGCATTTCAGCCTTATTATTTGTATCATGACAGAGCTTGGAAGCTACACTGAATTTCTGCTAGGTTGCTGTGAAATAAAGATAATGAATGTCATGAAGAAATGAATGTCATGAGGAAGAGGGAGTTCTGTGTGACAGATACCCCACAAAGCCAACTCTCATGGGGTATTGACTAACCTATTCTGTTCATATTGTATCATTTTATTCTTTGGATATTTCTAAGACAGAACTATCCTATAAAACTTCCTTGAGAAAAAAAAAATTAATTGTAAGCCTGTTGATGATTTCCTTGGGCCTTATAGGCTGATTTTCAGCTACTACAGACAAGCATAACTCCATTGATGATGGAGTTACTGCTAACTCCAGTTGATGATTTTGTCCTACAAGTCTATAGTGGTTCTGTAATAATAGAATCATAGAATCATAGAATGGCCTGGGTTGGAAGGGACCATAAAGATCATGTAGTTCCAACCCCACTGCCATGGGCAGGGGCACCTTTCACTAGTCTGGATTGCTCAGCTCTCCATACAATCTGGTCTTGAACTTTCAGTGACGGGACATCCACAACTTCTCTGGGCAACAGGTTTCAGTACCTCACCACCTTCACAGTAAAGAATTTTTTCCTAATATCTATTTGAAACTGAAAGCCATTCCCCTTGTCCTTTCACTACATGTCCTTGTAAATAGCCTCTCTCCATCTTTCTTGTAGGCTCCCTTAAGGGTTGGGAAGGTAATTGTAAGAAAGCAATCAGAAGATCAGCTTAATTGATTTTAGTGGGCACACTTCACACATTCAAGCAATATGTGATTTTAATGGATAAGATTTGAATGCACAAAGGGCCTTAGGTGTCACACTACTAATACTGTAACTCTTTTTAAGCATCACTACAGTGTGCCTAGAGTAGAAATCCAAAATATAAGAGAAGCAGAGTTATCTCAACATACTCATTAAGGACCTACCTTACGTTTTCCAATAAAAAGTTCTGAAGACATCTGTGACATGAACAAATCCACCACCAAATAATCAGGAAACTAAAGAGATGTAATAACTTCAGACCGACAGAACCGGCACACAGCATGAAAACATAGAGCAATGAAGAATTAAAGCAAACTGAAGCATAAGGAGAAAATGATCAGTAGCTGATTTGATTTTTTTAAAAACTCAGTAAGACAAAAAAACTCCCCAAACCTACCCTGCTTTTGCTTTTATTAAGCCAGTCAAAATGAGAAGGATTGCTAAGGTCAACAGTATGAAAAAACCTGTCTAGAACTGTATCTTTATAAAAGGAGGAAAAACACTTTTACAGTAGACTGTCAATGTAACAAACTTCTTAAAGAGACTATTAGGAGTGAGCAAAGATTCTACAAATAGAAAAAAAGTAATAATCATCAAGAAAATTACATCTGGAAAGTCAAAACTTGCAGAATTGCTGAAAGTGAAAGAGGGCTCAGCATTGCAAGAGAGAGTAAACAAATATTAAAAGATGTTGCAGTCATATAAATTAAATTATCCCAAAGAAAGATACTACTGCCATAATAATGACATTATTGAAATAAAAGGGAATCTAAGTGTAGTTTTCAACTAGGTACATATTTGTCTCAATATTGGTAAAAAGATGATACTGACTAAACAATGTCTTGTTTTTAATAGCAAAGGGGGATGACTGCATGGAAATTACTCTGTTCAAAAGGAAAGAAATAAACTGTTTAGCTTGCTTACCTAGTTATGATAAATCAAATCTCTAATGTATATTTCTAAAACCACTAGCAGACTAAATTATGTGTCTATTAGGAAGGAAATATTAAAAGGGGAAGTTGTTATATGAGTAAGAAACAGTGAATTAAGTATTTATTTTTAAAAAAAGATTGAAATAATAAGGAAGATTTTTATTCTTTGCTTTGTTCTCAGATTTTAATTTTTTAGGTAACATTTTGTGTTGAAATTGAAGGGGAAATGAAGTCTGGAATGAAATGCAATATTTTTTACATACAGTTCCTGGATTGAACTAAATATATCAAATTTATCAGAGAACTGGTTTTCTAAGTAAAGAACACTAGTTAATGACTTTTTCTTTCTTCTTTTTTTTCTTCAGTAAATATAAAAACATTTAGGGTCACTTTCATACAAGAAAGACAAGTGTGCTAATCCAATTTGATTTAAGCAACAAACACAATGGGAGGAATTGCCTAGGGTCAGGGGATTGTCCTCCAGAAACATAAGGAAGCAAACCTTGGGTGGTGATTAGGCACAGGGTGTAGCACTATGAGGATACTGTGAAAAAGGCAGATGGGATCCAGTGAAATCATCAGGTGTGCTGCTCCTACTAGAGAGGAAAAGTATTATTTTTAACATGCCAAAAGAGTATGAAAATTCTGGCTGCTCATGGGAAGCAAGATTAATTCACCCTGGAGCAGATTTACAGACCAACTGAGATGTCAGAGGGAAAGGAATGTATGCTCAAAGAAAGGAGGCAAGATCAGCTTATTTAAATTAGCAAACTAGGGCAGAAGGGAAAATGCCTGCTTTAAGTTAATTGATCAAGGAAGTATAAGGCTGTTAAAAAATGATGCAAACTAAAGTATAAGGTTGCTACAGGAATGAATAATTTTAATTAGTCTAAAAATACATTTAGGATGGCTATTAGAAAAAAAAACAAAACGAAACACTATAAGAGCTACCGATGAAGTAGGAGAAGGAAATCCAGGATTTCAAGATGAAAGAAGATACAGTTTTATAGGAGTATATAATGTATTTAATACAACTTCTTGATAACTCAGAAGGTTTCCTAAAGTCCCAAGTTACTGAACTTTAGGAGTTAAAACTTCTAAACTGATGACAGAAACAGATAATTGCATTGTTATGAAATAGTTATTATAAGAAAACAGAAGAACATGGTGTTAACTTACTAACTACATAAATAAGGAGTAAACCATTTTAGATATCAGATATCCCAACAAAAATTGCCATTGATAAAAAAAACTAAAGTCTTTTTTGAATACATTCAAACTGTTTTCAAGTCCTGAACCTTCCTCAAATGGCATCTCTAGAGATTAGGCAGGATAAGTCTGACTCATTCTCTCCATACTGGCTTCTTCAATATCTTACCACTGCATTTACCTATACTATGAGTGAAAATGGCCAAAGACCATGCAAACCTCCTAGATCTGAGAAAGGACAGTGTGGTAGATTCATGTAAAAGAAGTTTTGTTTGTTTCCTTTTTAGGTTATTTTAAAGGGCAGAAGCTAGCACAGAAGTAGTCTGATGCTCTCCTTTATAAAGCATTACTATGGTTGCAAGACCCAAGCGTTATAAAGTCACAGAATGACGTATTACCCTGTAACTTCAGTTCTAAAATCTCTTGTATATGCATAGACACTTGGATTCAATTAATGCATCTTCCATAGGAGCCCATGCTTTACTTGGAGCATTATCTGTATCTGCTGGGGATGTGAATCTGGGGTGCTTTCCATATAACCTATCATTTTAATGCTGATTGGGATGTGAATGAAATAGATATTTGTATTTTGTCTCTGCTTTGTCCAGTCTGGTGCCATCAAAGAAGGAACTAAGCTCTGCTCTCTCTTTTTCTGATTTCTGTTGATCTGAGTTCTGGTTACTCTCAGATACAACTGAAATTTATTTGTCATGAGCATGCTAAGTGCTACTTTATGTAATTTGAGAAAGCATTTGCTCAAAACTAAATTATGTACTGTAAACAAGCAGGTATTTTTACTTCCACTGATTCACTGCTTCAGTTTGCTTTCTGTAATGTGGGGATAACAGTAACCTCTCACATCACATTGCACTTTGTGAAGATAAATTAATGCTTGTGGAGCATCATGGTGCTGACTGCCAGAGAAAAGCCCATGAGGAAATTAATAATTCTGTCTTCATTGCAGCCTCTGAATAGCGTGCAGTAGATAAGGCTTAAGTCCGCAAAAATGAACAATGAGAGTAAAACAAAACATTGAATAGCTGTTCTTTTTTAATTGATCACCACCCATTCTGTTCACTCAATGGGGCAGGGGTCCTGTGCAGAAAAAATACAGTGTGTGATTATGTATTAAAAGCCTGTGTCATAATGCATATACTCAAGGGAAAAGAGCTAGGGCTGCAAAAACTGTTGAGTTCTCTCATTTTGTACTTGTGAGCATTTGATAACATCTATCATACATTTTTATGTATAAATCTCTCCCTTGCTGTCACCCATCCCTTCTTACCTGCACACAGTCCCTTGAACTTTATTTAAACAGTATCCCAATAAATGTAAAATATTTTTCTACAGATGCTTTTTTCCCCCACCGATGTTTCTTGACTTCAGAAGCCCAAATAATTGCACTACTTTATAAAACTCAATGACTTTCTGTTTTTATCAGTCTAAAAGTCAGGATGATAAGCATGCTTTATTGTAGTCTTCATTTTGAGAGGAGAATCAAAAGTCAGGATCAATCAGAAACCTTATATAGTTCAATACTTTTCAAAATTGTTCCTTCCTTAGTTGAATTTTGTTGGT
>VXBX01006199.1:728210-885856 GCA_013400415.1 Scytalopus superciliaris
TTTGTTTTTTTTTTTTTTTCCCCACTTCCAGAAGTGTATCATTTCTTCTTCCCAGAAGTGTATCATTTCTTCTTCCCTTGTTGATAGACCTTTCATTATAGTGAACTTTGGAATGCAGTCCCTATGTCTAATAAGATTGATTATATATGTTTTTACCTTTTATTAAGTGATCTGAGCAAGGACTCAAGTCTATGCTGAGATGGAATAAAGAAAAAACGACTTGTGTTAATTATTTTAGTATGTACTGGTTCATATGTCTAGGGAAGAAACAGTAAAATCTATTAGTATTTTTTAAAATTAATCACTACAGAACAATTGAAATTCTCATCTACTATCTAGCACAGTTCTTAGTAGAAGTAAATAAAATATGATTGATACTGCTCTGTCTTCTGTTTTTTCTTTTTTTTGTTGCCCTTTTTTTTGGTTTTTTTTGGTTTTTTTTTTTTTTTTTGTTTTTGGTGTGGGTTTTTTTGTTTGTTTTTTTGTTTTTGTTTTAGTTTTTTTAATTATTATTTTTTTAAATTTATTTATTTTATGTGTGCAATAGCTTGCAGGCTCTCAGAATCAACAGCTATTATGTTAGACAGGAGCTATGAATGTTGTGACTTGTCTCTACCAGCCCCCAAACTTTTGCAATAACCAATTACATGTGCTGCAAAGA
The DNA here is from genome assembly GCA_013400415.1 of Scytalopus superciliaris. Taxonomy (NCBI): domain Eukaryota; kingdom Metazoa; phylum Chordata; class Aves; order Passeriformes; family Rhinocryptidae; genus Scytalopus; species Scytalopus superciliaris. The sequence continues at coordinate 728,872 of VXBX01006199.1, forward strand.
AGGATGCAAAGAAGCCTTACGACACTTCTGAAATAACCAGAAGTTCACTCTGAACCAACTGCACATTGAAGGGCTGGTCCTTGACATTTGTAGAGTTCACAATTTGGGGAAGACTGAGCTCATGTGAACTGTATGCATGAAGTAAGACTTATTTTCTGTGGTCATTTGAAAATACTATAAATGTTGAAAAACCAAAAATGGTGGCTCAGGTAACTTTACAAATTTGCCCCCCAGATGCAGCTGTATCAGGAAACTTCACAGTGGGAATGTATAAAAATCATTGCTCTCTTCATGCTGAAATAACCCTCAGGTTAGTTGTAAAACCAGGACACCAATTGGCAGAGATGCGCTTCAAAGGTAATTCATGTATCAGTTACCAAAGTAATAGTAAATGCAAATTTCCAACAAGATGCAGCATACTAAGAGACTATCAATGTCTTGTCTTCAGACATTACTGTGGCTTGGATGTGTTTTGATAATTTTTCCTCAACATTTAAAGACTTCCTCGGTGAAATTTTAAGTGCTTTATGATCACTGCATGTTTCTGTCTTAAAAATTAAGCACATAACATCACATGACCCCACATGGCCTCTTCTGCAGCAAGACTGCAATCTAAGGTTTACCAACTAAACCCCATTCCATTTTCCTCCCACATTTGTTTTAATACTTATACATTTTATATCTTTCTTGGCAACTTTTAGAAGTTAGTAAAAATTTCAAATATATAGAGTCAAATATGAAAGTATGATTCCGGTGGAGTAAAAATTTCTAGGTTTGTTTAAGGGAGTAATTGGACATTTTTATAATAAAAAATTCTCCTTACCAATGTTCAGTTTTAAGATCTGTTTCAGGCCTCTGGACACTCATACTGAAATTAGGATTCTTGTTTGAGAGCTAGTAAAGTATATACCATGCACAATATCCACAGCTCAGGTTTCAGACCTGGCTGTAAGAAAGCAGGTGCTGATACCATTTCAACTTGGGGGCAGGAGGTGAGGGAAGGTCAGAATCAGGAAAACGCTCATACATGAATACATGGGCTTTGATGTTGTACGAGCTAGCTGTGCTGATCAAAATTCAGTGCCTAATGTAGAGCGCATTTAATCTTGCATAAGTAGCTGATTTCTGTGAACCCCACCCAAAAATGTAGAGTCCCCACACATGAACTGTGGTTAAGAGCGTCTGCTTGCATAGCTATTTGTAGGAGAGGGGCCAGTGGAGTTAATATGTTGTGAACAGGCTTTCTTTGACAAGGAAGTTGTGGATGGGGAAAATCCTCTATTATAAAGGAAGATGTATTTTTAGTCTTCAAGATTCAATTATGAAGAACTTTAATTAAAGAAGACATTCTTAAGCATATAAAATCTGAATACAATAATGGGAAGTCAGATTTTAAATAAACTGCTGAATAGAGAAAAAATTATAGCCACTGAGCTAATATCGTAACTAGCAGAGCAGAGGTTATAGTCCAGTATATATAGCCAAATACATGAAAATCTTATCCACATACGTACTTTTTTTCCCTTAAACTTATGGTCTTTCCAGTTCTTTATGTTCTGGAAACACAATATATCATGTAAAAATCTTTGCAATTACATCTGATCACAGGACCAACATTGTCCCTTGGTATACATGCGTGGGACATGAGACTACAGAGATTTTGCAGAAAAAAGATCTAACAGAAAATAGGAATATAGATTCAGTGTTTATGTCTCAGGTCCAATTAAGAAGCATTAGTCATTCATACAAATACTAAGATTAATGATAGGAAGATATTTTCCTTGTTAAGAGTACAAGTAGACTCAGAGAAAGAAGTATCAAGAAACAAGAAGGAGGCTGGGAGGCTATCCACTTCAACTCCTCCACTCAAACCAAGGTTTCATCACCTTCTGGGAACCTGTTCCAAGATTTAAGAACCTTTATCTTTAACAATTTGCTCTTATGTCTAACCATAATTCTCCTTGTTGCAACTTCTGTCCATTACCTTTCTTTCTGTCTCTGTGCGCCTCTGGGAATGCCTGGTTCTGTTTGCCCTGTATTCTCCCTTATGCAACTAAAGAGTGCGATGAGATATTTTTTATCCTTCTCTTCTTAAGGCTTTTAAATACACTCTTTATGTACAGGGTATAAACCCTGAAATATGAGGAACTGATTTTTTTAAGGGTTAGATTAATGAAATTAAGGGGGGAAAAAGGTAGTCCTAATTTTAGCAATTTAGTTGTAGTGGAAAGTGGGATCTGTACTGCAGGCCACTTACCACCTGTAACCTAAACCAGCTTGCTGAGCAAGCTTCATCTTATCTGTCTAATTGTTTATACAGAGAATAAATACAATTTAAAATTTAAATTTCATCTGTACCTCTAATTATCTTGTATAGAAACAGACTCGTTAAATCTCATTTTTCAAATTATAATTTCACCAACCTCTTAGTGAGTCTCATTTCCCGCTCCCATTTAGTGATAGAATTGTGAAAAACTTGAAAAGTATTTTATATATAATAGCAAAATAAGAGTCTTAGTTCAACTGAACTTCTCAAGTTGTAATGAATGTCATTGATCAAAAATATTTATATTCCCTGTTTATTACATTTAAACTACAGCCAGATTAAATTCTACTTTGAATATGTATACAGATTTGCATCAGGGATTCAGGTAGTGTCCTAGACAGTCTGAATAATGAGGAAATGGGCTTCACAGATCACACAGAAAATAAATTTAAAAAACAGATATATATTTCAATAATTTTGCTTTTTCAGGAATACAATCACAATAAAAGTAGGATGCCTGTTTTCTGTTTATGTCAGCTGCTACAGAGTGAAATAGTCTTGATGTGCTTTTTGTTGAAAATAGATTATAAGAAAGTACCTGTCTTGCTGTCAGTGACTGTACCAATCAGAAGTTTGCTAAGATTGTGCAAAATACAGCTTCACTAGAAAAAGGTTAGTTAACTGAAGGACTTTTAATACATCCCTCTAATGGTGTGGATAGGAGAAACATAAAACCATTTAAAATCTTATCTGATTTAATTTTCAGGCCCTCAGTATGAGTCTGACTATTTTACAGATAAAAGGTACCAAGAAAGAGTACTTGTGATATAATGAACATGTTGATATGTTGATATAATGAACACAAGGGAAACTATTTTCATTTGCATAGATAAGATTCACATTGCAAGGGTAGAGCTGAAGTAACACAAATGTGATTTTTAACGAATACATGGCATAGCATTTTACATGCTTGTTTATGTATATGTTTAGCAAGATTCTTAATGATGCTGTGTATCTCAGTACTTTAGATTTTGTATTTTCTGTGGCAGAGTCCGCATTTGTAGACCAAGTTTCCTAGTCAAATCATGTCATAAACAAGAATTTGGCTTAATTCTTACTGCCCATCCCATCATCCAAGTTTTTTTTTTTGATACAAAGAATCTAGTTGATAGTTGATAAGCATACCATGCTTTTGGGTAATAAAGTTTTTATATAAATAAATTTTTAATTTTAATTTAACTTTTTTACGTGCCTCAGACAGATAATAGCTGGTTTGTTTTCTTTACCCACTAAGAAAATGGTGAGTTCTTTGGAATTGTCTCTTTTCTTGAACCTCTCCAGTGTATTTATACTTTGTATATCAGCCATTGAAGTGGTGTGCTGCAGGTTTGTTAATTCAGAAATTAATATATTTCCCAAGTATTTAGGGATCCTAGATAGTCTTTGGGAAGGACAGTGTCTCACCTTGAAACTACTTTCCCTATGGTCATAAAATGATTCTAGTTGTCATTGAATGAAGTTTGTATCCAGAGAGAAAAGTATGAAATGGATCTTAAACAATGAGTAATTAAGAGTACTAATAAAAGGAGACTTGGGATGGACCACTCAGTGTGTCCTTCTGGTGATACAGGATTAACTTACTGGATTTAATGCACTAGACTGCAATTTTGTGTGGGTGTACAAAAATGGAATTAGAAACACCATGTTTGCAAAGAAAATTTATATTTGTGTTGTGCACAGAAACATATAATCATAACTAAGCAAAAATATTTGGACCTGTGAGATAGACACCATACAAAAAAGAAAACTGTTTAATTTTCCACCTGTGTGTTTGCAAAGGAAAGAAGTGGAAAGGAGCTATGATGTCAACAGTAGGGTAATGACCTACATCCATCAGTTAATTATACTGCAGCATATAATTGTGTTTCACAATGGTAATTGATACAGCCTGAAACACCACATATGCATGGTGTTCCATAAACAGGGAAGAAAAGCAAGTCTCCTCTTCCGAAGGATGTGCAATCTAGCAGCTTTTTCACTGAGGCCAGTTCAGTGTATGAAGCTAAGCAGTAGTGAAGTTGATGACTGACACCTAGACAAAGCTAAAAGAATCTGTGTGTGAGAAGGAAAGTTACATTAAAATCAGGCTCAAAACCCAGGGATCATATTTAATCTCTGAAAGGGGCAAAATTCTTTTTGTGGGACACTTAATACAACAGGATTCTGATTGACCTGTCTGGAAACAACTGCAATTCAGATTAATAACAATAGACACGAAACAGGTCCTTCGGATTTGGAGTAGTCCTTCAGAGCAATGAAAGTAATGGGGGGGAAAGAAGGCCTGTCATTTATTGTATATGTCACAAGCAATATAAACTGCATAAACTGCGTCATCTGGCTTCGTGCTGCCAAAGAGGTAAAACATTCTGTATGTGAAGCAGCAGCTGTGGCAGCACTGAAAGCTGGTGAAACCATTTTGAGACCATTAGTAATGGGAGTAGCAGGTGTGGAGATATTCCTGCCACTATCTTGTTTTCTGGAATGACTTGAAGGATCTACCTGTTACTACTCCTGCCAAAATAAGAGATGCTGCTGCTCTATCTAACTTGCCACCATCTTTGGCAAATAACTCAATAATTTTTTGTTCAGACTGACAGAAATTAAGTGATCTGAGACTTAGTTTCAAAAGTTATATTTAAGGAGTATAAGGTTACATTTCATTTTGCTCTTTGTCTGCTCATCTCTCAGTGCTACAGAGAGCAGCAGTACATTCTTGCAGTGCTGCATCTGCTCCCTTCTGTATCTTGCTTGACCAACAAGCATTGTAATTGTGATCATCAGAGACAGTACCCATAGGAATGAGAGGGATTCTAGGAAGGTTATCTGGGGGATTGAGAGACAAGTGTGAGAAATGGGTCAGCCTTCATGTCAAAATCAAAATATCAAAAAATGCAAGACCAAAAATGCATGTCCAAAAGATTTAAAATATTTGAATAGTATCAGTAAAAAACTGAACAATTCCCTCATGAAATGACAGAAAGAATATAAATTTGCCATCCTTTGGCTTCACACCTTGGTCCTACACAAATGGCTACAGCAACTTTGATTGTTTTTTTCTTTTAAATGGAGACAATACAAAAGGAACAAAATTGTGTCAGAGCAAACCACCGTGAGTACACCAATAAAGCTGGATTTTGTAAGGAAAGATTAATTATTAGTATGACTTAAAAAAAAAACAACCAAAAACAAACAAACAAAAAAACCAAACCAAAACAAACAAACAAAAAAAAACACACCAAAAAAAATCCCCACAAAAAAACCACCCAAACCCCAAAACTACCTGAGACAGAGCAAGTACTTAAGGTCAGAGTGTGATTTCATTTACATTACTATCAATCTGGATTGCCTTTGTTTCAGGACAGTTGTCTTCAGTAGAGATACTCCAGATTTACAACCGTGTAAGACCACCACTTAGTGCACTGGGTACTGGGAAGTGATATGCAGATAGAGCAGTCAGAGCCAAGCTCTGCCCCAGGTTATATCCATGCAATTCTTCTGAAATCACTAAGTGCTTTCTTTGTCTGCCTAATGCACTGCAGTATTTCTGGTCTCTGTATAACACTTTTCTTTCCCTGACACAACCCTCTGCAGTTCTCTCAAAAAAATGGTGATGAACTAGCAGAGCAGTGACCTTTTGTAATGAAAAATACCACAACACTGTCTACCTCAACATATTTTAACCATCGCCCTTGCTGTACAGCTGGCAACAAGGGGCTGCTTTTCAACTCCTTCTCAGTTCAACAATGACAGCCTTCAGGCTTTCCAGTCTGTTTGGATTCATTTCATATTTGCATCTGAAAGAGAATCAGCCTAATACTTGTTTTCACAAACCTACAGGAAAAAAAAAGTCTCCTGTGTTAGATGCATAATGCTGAGTGAGCTTAATGGGGGTTGCACACATAATTCTACAGAGAGATGGATTTCATGCCCATTGAAATTGCATGGGGGGGTAGTAGGTTACTAGGGTTGTTAAAAAGGAAATGAACAAACAAAAAAATTTAAAAAAAAGAGGCTGTCCTGTATCAGTCTTTTTCTGAGAGGTACAGCATTAAAGAAAAGCAGTACTGAGCAGCAGCACATTTCCTGTGTATTACTGTAGTTCTGTGACTCTGAGTGCAGAAAAAAGTGTATAAAAATCTATGTGCTTAAGAATCAGGGGCACTAAGGAATTGGTTTAGGTAGAGTAATGTGTCCCGGTATAAATACATTTTCAGGTTTTGTTCAGGCAATGCTGCTTTTTTGTAACCTGCACTGCAGAATGATATCTCTAAGTCAGCTAAACTCACTGCTTGAGAGACAATCCTTAGTATATTTTTAATATGTTTGTCCAACTGTTTTTCTCCATTTTCACCTAATAACAGAAAACAAAGGTTCAGGGAATTGACCATTAGGATACACTAGGTTTTAAAAACATTGTCTTCAAAATCTGATTTATTAAATAAGCAAACATATCTATTACTTATAATACCCCTCTCTCTTTAAAATGAAATTTATCTTAGAAGATTGTTACTGTATTCCTGTACTGTCTATGAAGTATAATTTTATCCTTCCAGTCATCATCTGTCCTTGGTACCTGCTCTTTCACCTCTTCAAAGTCCAAGTTTACTTGACTTTTAATGAGTAATACGAACATCTTTACTTCAAAAATTCAGTAGCCCCCTCCTTAGATACTGGGGTTTGTTCAAGATGGGAATGGCTAGATGGAAAGAAGGTGGGAACGGATGAGGGCAGAGTTCCTCAAGAGGAATGAAATAAAAATGGTTGAGGGGCTAAAGAGCATACAGGGAGGCGGGAACATAAGGAGGAAGGATTCTGTAAAGAAAAAAGAAAAAGAATCTTTGACATTTCAGAGGAAAGACTTAAAGCACAGGACAAAGGTGTGAGTATCAAAATGTGGAGACATACATTAAGTGTGAATAAAAAGGAAGAATTCAAAGAAAGTGAGAAGGGAAAAATGGGGAAGAGCTAGAGCACTCAAGTAGTCAAAGCAGAGGAAGGGAGGGTGAAGAAATAGTTTGAAATAACACAGACTAAAACAGAAATAGAGGAAGAAAGAACAAGTAAAGACAAAGAAAAAATGGACAAAAGAGTTATCTGAAACATAACTTTTCTAGACAGATAAGCCATGAAACAGAAAGGTAGAACTGTATGCTTTATTGTGAAATTGCATTTGTAATACATACACAGACCACTTCTACAGCATGCCTGGGTTTTCCTTCTTATTTGTTCCCAATTTTTCTTAGATACTGGTTTTCTAACATTAGCATGTATGTGCATGCTTTTCCTGTTTGCGTTCTCTCCACATGTTTTCTCAGATTTGTAATAGAAAGCATTCTTACCGTTGTGGCATCTGGCTGGCAAGCTTTGAGGCTGTGGGGATCACTGTCATGTCTGTTCTGTGGAGTTTCTTGAGGGGGACAATTGCTGCTGATGTGAGAATTGCCCTTTCTTTCCCAACACCTCTCCACTTTTTGTCCATTGCTTTGCACATCTTAGTTTTCATACCTTTATTCTAGGAAAGACAGAATTTAGTAGGCAATGTTTGTCAACAATAGCCATTTAAATAACCACTAAGCATTACTGGAAATATACATTTGCAAAGTAATAGTCAGCTAACATTGGCATCATCTGCAGCTGATCAAAATATGCTTCAGGCAACACAACTCATGTAATGAGCACAAGTAACCCATAAGGCAACTGAGAATGTCCTGGTGGTCCTGATTGTTGAGAAGCATTCAGTGAACCACCTGCTGCACTGGAGAGGATGTCCAGAAGAATACACTGTGGAAATATATTCATATTTTCTTTTCCCAGCTAGCCACTGGAGAGAGTATTCTGCTTCCTTCTTCTTTTTTTTTTCCCTTTTTTTCCCCCTTTTTTTTTCTTTTCTTTCCCCTTGTTGTTTGCATTTCTTTTTTCTCTGCCTTTAAAGCTCACATATGCTATCAGATATGGACCCACAAATAATTCTTTGCACATATAAGTCAATATCAGTATCTTTTGTGATACATTTGAGTCTTTTTTGGCAATCTTATCCAAAGCAGTAGAGATTGACAATATAGATATAGTCCTACTTCCACCCATCTTCTATGTTGGATCTTGTTTTAGAGGTTTTCTTTTTAGGGAAATCCATTTGTAGTACTATGACCATCTTCAATTATTTCCAGACTTGTTTTCCTGAAACAGATTTCAATATTTATGTAAATATTATCGATGCTTATGAGAGAATATGTTATAAACCTGGATATTGTGCTTACAATACAAAGTCAGTAAGCATATAGAAATGTCCAATCTATACAAGGTATTAGAGATGCTTATAAAATCCTCAAGGACAGTAGCAATAAAAGGGACAAGGTACAATGAAAGAACCTCAGTTCCAGATCTGTGTATAATAGGCTTTCCTGAAAATCAAAGTGTCTTCACAAAACAGGAGAGTCTCAGCAGATCATTTTCTTAATAAGAATAGAGAGGCAGTAATTGTACATGATCATATGATGCATTCAAAGGATATTTTAGAAAGATATTCTTAAAATAGTATTGGGCTACTTTCTGCACTCTGCTAGAGCAATACAATCACGTTTACTGCAGAAAGATTAATTTTAGTAGAACAGAAATGACTGGTAATGAATGAAGAAATTAGTTTAATTAATATATAATTTATTGGGTCATTGAAGGGATTTACTGGAGAGCAGGAAAATGATAAAAATATTAGATTCTTTGTTTTATATTCACATATTTCATAGAAGCATAGAATCAATAGGTTTGGAAAAGACCTCCAAGATCACTGAGTCCAACCTTTGATTTCTTAGATTTTCAGTAGATATTTTACTACAGGATGACAGAGAAAAGTCATACAACTGCAATGACATTTTTAGATATTCAAAAGTGGACATGAATAAGAATTTAGCTTTGAAAATGGATGTAATCAGTAGAACTGGACTGTTTCTATTCATTTAATAGTCAACATTATGAACCCACAAATCCTAAAGTCTTTTAACTTAGTCTCATCTTTATTTCTTTCTCCTCCATTTATCTATCATGCAATTCTGATCACTCATACAGAACTTTTGTAAAATGGGTTATACCCTTGAAAACAAATTTTGCTTTTACACTCTCATCTTGCATATCACTATTTTAAAACTATGTATCTTTATGTCTTTACAGCCCTTCAATTAATATTTCATGCAAATACTCTACTTTGGTAGATCCTTACTGCAGTTGGTTCAACAGAACAGTTATTTCCATAAATTGTATAATCTCTCAGTCTGTGATAATGAATGAACAAAATACATAAACAGAAAATTTGGTATACAATTCAATTAGAGATTTAGAACAGCTTTCTCTTTCATTTGTAATCGGCTTGTGTTAGCATCTCCTTACATCCCTTTGTGGCATCTTTATTATTCAGAATAAACAAGTAGAAACATGACTTGAAGATTTCTAAGCCTGTTCTTTCTTACTGCATTGTGGTATAGATTATTTCATAGAATCGTAGTCAACTTCTTATATTCCATATACCAGGAGGATCTGCTCCATGACCTTGCCAGGCACAGAGGTAAGACTGACTGTCCTGTAGTTTCATATATCTTTATTTTTTCCCCCTTTTAAAAATGGGGATTATTTCCCTTTTTCCATTCAGCAGGAACTTCACACTCAACTGCCATAACTTCTCAAACATGATGGTGGAGGTGATCCTTGAGTATTAACTAGCTTTCTTTGGCCCCTCTTTCCTCAAGGGTTCTATCTCATGGTACTCTGTGAAACAGATCCCTGAAGAGGACAAATATGCTCTCCTGAAGTTCAGAGCAGTGAGCTTGCTGCATGCTCTCCTTGCTGAAGAGGCTATTTCCTTCTATTCCAGCCATAGAAACCATCCCACCATGTCTCTGTGATGCCAATAGGATCATTGCCCTGTAGGCATGCACACTTTTCTAAGTCCTCTTGTTCTCTGTATTCAGGACTTGTTTGTCTGATATTAATTCCTACTGTTTCAACTTGGGTTTTGTAATGAATTCAATATTTTTTTTGTCTTTGGCCACAGTTATCAAATTAAATCAACTTATCCCTTCAAAGCTACTAGAGAGGACAAGATTCTCTGCTACTTCCAACTTCTGTGCTGACAGAAGCATTATACACTAGTAACGCTATCATGGAACTAGACATCTTTAAGCAATCAGCCCACACCACCAATTGAAAATGACATAAAATAGATTAGAAGCTTGAAAAAGAAGTGCTGACCTTTTAGTAGGTAAAACACCAATGCAATTCTGCCCATTACACAGCTCTGTAGTGATGTATTTCAAAAAATGGTTTTGAAAATGCCAAGCACTCAATCATTACTGCTTCAGGAATTTTCAGGAGAGTCAACAGGATTTGTAGAAAAATAACTGGAGAAGTTAACTTGCTTAATATGTGTATCTAATTCTTTTTCATCTTTGAATATTAATTTTTGTAGCTCTCCACCTCAGCTTTCAGTTATAACTTCTTAACATACTTCCTTTTTGTAGACTATATTTTTATCAAAGAAAACATCTCTCTGCCATGTGACCTGTGACATTTGACTTTTCCTTTTGATCTCACCATTGACATTTCTTCACGCAGGTTTCTCACAATGCTGTAAAAAACGTGGTGACTGATTTTCGGTTTTCTCCCACTTCTGCTCTGTAGCCTTCTCAGCTAGCATATAAACATACCTATTGGATCACCTTTTCAGCATACTGTACAGGTTCCAGGCTGTTCCTGATCCAGAACTTCACATATTAGAAGAGACACTTTTGATTGGTTTAGTTTGATTTTCCACATTCACCCTATACTGACTTTCTTCCAAAGATAAGTGACTGAGACTGTGAAGGTAGCAGTGCCACAATATTAAGTAGCATGCTCTTTTCTTTTTTGAGTTTGTATTTGTAACTTTATTGCTGTCCCAGAAGACTTCAAATGTGGTTGTGGATTTGTTATTCAGTTCCTGAGCAAAATTATAGGAGCAAAAAGGACTGACCACATTAAAATTGCTGTGATCAGAACTTTGGGCTCCAGAGTTGGCTTAATAACTAAGAAGTTACCAGGGGATGTAAATTGACTCATACAAATAGGAGAAACCGTAAAGAATACATGTACTTAGTAAAGCCTATTCATTTATCCTTCAGACCTCTACAACACAATATTTTTATGCAACTCCCAGTGCTAGGAGGATTATAAAAGAAATGTAGTATTATTGCACAATTTTTTTTCCAGTTTTGGAAATATGACAACAAAACCCCATATTTTGTGAAGGAGTGTGACCAAAAATCTAAACTGGACAGGAACAGGAAGAAAACTAGAACTGTTTGGAAATTTCCTGAACTATTTTATTCACAATGATGTTAGAATGCTAGGAAAAAAAAACAAAACAAGAAACAACAAGACAAAGAAAATAGGTCTCCCTAATAATTTCTTCCTGCAAGGCGACATATTAAGAAAAATACAAAAGTATTTTACTAGAAATATGTTGATTTTGACTAAAATTTGTTAAGCTCTTTTGGAATAGTTCTTCTCAAGTGCTTTTCATTTGGAGCTGTTTAACTTCATATAAACCCCTCACCCCCAACCCCCACCCCAAACCCCCAAAAGGTATAATGGACTATAGAGTGTTTCAGAATAAAAAAATCCAATCAACTGAAATGTTTCTTTATGATGGCAGGTATATGGCATTTATATCTAATATCCTTTTACCTCATTTTATCATGCAGAAATTTTGGAGGGAGAGAATCTACAGAACATTCATGTGGTGGGCATGTGCATTTTAATTATAGTTTAAAAACAAATTTTAACTATATTCGTTTTAAATGAGAGAGAAGGAAGATCAGTCCTTCTAATGATGAAATGATTACTCCTACTGTTTTTAACTATGCCCTTTACCACAAAATATAGTTAATGAACAAGAAGCAGAGAAATTGGCATTTATGTCTTTGTAGGATAATGGGGGATGGAGCACTCACACTCTGAGGGTGCGGGTAGGAAAAAGGGGTTTTTTTATTGAAAATGGTGCCCGGCTTAAATAGGATTGATAGGGAAGGTTCTGGAATGGGGTGGAACTTNTGATCAGAACTTTGGGCTCCAGTGTTGGCTTAATAACTAAGAAGTTACCAGGGGATGTAAATTGACTCATACAAATAGGAGAAACCGTAAAGAATACATGTACTTAGTAAAGCCTATTCATTTATCCTTCAGACCTCTACAACACAATATTTTTATGCAACTCCCAGTGCTAGGAGGATTATAAAAGAAATGTAGTATTATTGCACAATTTTTTTTCCAGTTTTGGAAATATGACAACAAAACCCCATATTTTGTGAAGGAGTGTGACCAAAAATCTAAACTGGACAGGAACAGGAAGAAAACTAGAACTGTTTGGAAATTTCCTGAACTATTTTATTCACAATGATGTTAGAATGCTAGGAAAAAAAAACAAAACAAGAAACAACAAGACAAAGAAAATAGGTCTCCCTAATAATTTCTTCCTGCAAGGCGACATATTAAGAAAAATACAAAAGTATTTTACTAGAAATATGTTGATTTTGACTAAAATTTGTTAAGCTCTTTTGGAATATTTCTTCTCAAGTGCTTTTCATTTGGAGCTGTTTAACTTCATATAAACCCCTCACCCCCAACCCCCACCCCAAACCCCCAAAANGTGGAACTTAGGAGGGGTTTAGGGAAGAGCCTGGGAGGGGTTTGCAATACAAGGCGAAAACATCCAAAACTGGGAATGCAGGGGCAAATGCAGACCATATAAGGAAATGCTACCCTGCCGCAAGCAGGAACCAATCAGGGATGGGTTACAAACCATGAGGGATGAAAAATTCCAGCAGGGACACACAGCAAAAGAAAGGAAAAGACAGGTAACATGATAAAATCCTTAAACGGGGTACAGACTTTAAATTGCAAACAGTCGTTAAACATAGCAATGGTCCACATAAATGCAACAAGCAGTCTTCCAGAACTCAGGCAGTCACAGATCTGGGCTGGTTAAGCTGTCCTTTCACAGCTGGTATCTCTCTCTTCCAACATTTATGCAGTAATGTTGTTGGCTTGGTACAAACATTTCTTTTTGTTAACGCTGTATCTTTCTCCTGCTTGTTAATAAATTATCTCTAATTTTGGAGCAGAAGCCTTAAACTCACAGGACTTTGACTCAAAATTTAAGACTTTATGATGACACACATTTTAGTCTGTCATTGACCTATATGAGATGAAGTTTTCCATCATTCTATTCTCATTGTAACAGGCGTTAGTCCTTTTAATAGTGGTCAGGAAAATAGGAACTATAAATGTATGTATCCAAATTATTAATATAGTCTCAGTTACCAGTAGTTTTCTAAATACTACTGAAATGAGTTTCAAAGATCAGATGAGACTGTACTACTGAGTTAGACAGGTTTCCTATCTTCCATTACCATTAGTGTAAAAATAGGCATGTACTCTGAATGATGGAAAAATGAGATAGTGTATTATGAAAAAAAGCCTTTTCCTGCTAAAATGTGTCCTTTTTTTACAGTACAGAGGAGATTACACTTCTTTTTGTAATTTGTGACATGGACCTTTCATCACAGAGATATTATGTGATTTTATTTTGTGGAATTTTATTACATTGTTTGCTCAAAGTTTTGAAGTTATCCATATGATCCACTATGGAAATTAACACAAAGAAAGGGGCCTACAATAAAGCTGGAGAGGGACTTTTTACAAGGGCAGATAGAGATAAGACAAAGGGGTGGTAGATAACAGGAAGAAATTCTTTAGACTCAGGATTGTGAAACACTGGCACAGGTCAGCCAGAGATGTTATGGATGCCTCATCCCTGGCAGTGTTCAAGGCTGGGTTGGATGGGGCTTTGTGCAACATGGTCTGATGGAAGGGATCTCTGCCCATGGCAGTGGGCTTGAAGGTAGATGATCTTTAAGGTTTCTTCCAACCCAAACTGTTCTATGAATCTCTGATTCTGTGGTTCAGTCAGAAAACTACTAGTAATTTTCCTTTCTCAGTCAGATGCAAGATTGTTCCTCAAGAAGGGAATATATACTGGGAAATTGTGCTCTTTTAGAGTCACTCATGATAAAAAAAACCTAAGGCCTAACCCAAGTACTTTTGGGACTTCCTTAGTACAAAATCCCACTGTTTTAATAACTGTTGATGGAATTTAAAAAATGAGTATTTAATCCTTCTTCCTTCATTCAGTCACATTTCTTCTGAATTTTTTAATATTATACCTTTTTCTTTCTTGTTCCTGTCAATTTACTCACTCATTTAGATACACATACACAGAGAGTTTAAAAATTGAGATCATTAAACAATAACTTAGATCTCTATGTTAGTAACTAAATCTACCTCATGCCATATCTTCAGGACACATTAAATAGTCTAATTTTCTATCCTTGAATGATTTTTGTATTAGTGTGAAAGTTCGGGTTGGTTCTCTGCCAACAGCCAAACCTCACAAGAAAGATTCCCCCCTCCCTCTCCCAAAACGGCAAAAAACAGCAAGAGAAAATTGAAGGAATATATATATATTTACATATATTAAATTTATATACTAGGCACAACAAGACAGGGACCCCCAAACCACCCCAATAAGGGACAAGGGGAAGGGAAGGGGGAGAGGGAGACAAAATAGGGAAAAAATAAGACAAAACAAATATATATACAATCTAAATTCAGAAATTAACTCAGTAAATAACAAATACAATAATAAATTCAATACTTTCCTTAGAAAAGATTCTTAACCTTCGCCGCCGGCCCAGGCAAAACAACCCCCAGAGCAGGCCTCGCTGAACACAGATAAGCCAGGCCCAAACACCGGGAGCTCGTCAGCGTGCGAGCCCGAGAAGGAAAAGAAAGCAAAAAAGAGAGAGAAGACACCTCCTCCTTTGGTTTATATACACCTGATTACGTAAAGAGATGGGATGGAATACTTCCGAGATCTTGACCCTGGTTACCAAGGAAGGCCCACAAAAAACAACCCATCACAATTAGCTACATAAAACTTATGCATTACAGTAAGGAAACTATTATTTCTATTTTTTGCTCTGAAGAAAGCATGATTTAGCTTTAAGGAAAGTAAGAAAAAAATGAATAATGTAAATCTAAATAGGTAAATACAAAGCAACATATTTAAAATGGTGTGTGGCCTCAATAAAATGAAGGAGCATAGAACATGATTATTGTATTACTTAGGCTCTATATTTCTTCCCTTTAGGATTTGGTTCTGTTACAGCAATGCTGAGTTTTGACAGAACTTGATGCTGTAACGAAAGGTACATACTGCTGTTTGGAAAAACTGTAAGGAGAATTCAAATTTTTAGAAAGGAAGACAGTAGAAAATCAAAACTAGGGAACATAAATCATGTTCGGATAAGATAGGTCAGGGTATATATGGCTTTGAAAATACAAGAAATGTGAGTGTTTTATGCAGTGAAATGAGAACACACAAAAGAATAACAGCACTTTGGAAAAGCCAGAACAGTCAAAAGCAAACATTGAAAGAAGTGAGAAAAGGAAGTTATAATACATCAAGTGGAAGATTAAAGGGAGCGGTCAAGTGCTTAAACTGAACTCAGGCAAATCAAGTGGTCTGATCTTGAATCTAAGGCTTTTTACGGGAAGAAAATAGTTTGTCGAAAATATGTTTGTTGTCATACATTGTGATTTAACCTCAGCTGGCAACTCAGCCACACAGGTGCTCAGTCTTTCCTCTGCTGCCAGTGGGCTGGAGGAGATAAATAAAGAGCAAAAGTGAGAAAACTCATGAGTTAAGATAAAGGCAGCCTGATGGACAGAAAAGGAAGGTGATGATGATGATAATAATCATAATAATAATAACAGTGGTAGTAATAATAAGTATAATGATATTAATAGTGAACATAATATTTAAAGTTATGAAAATAATCGCATTAGAATGTACAAAACAAATTATGCACAATGCAATTTCTTACCACTCACCAACTGATGCCCAGTCAGTTCCTGACCATCGGCCCCTGGCCAACTTTTTCCCCCTTTTATATGCTGAACATGACAACATCCCTTTAGCCAGCTTAGATCAGATGACCCAGCTCAGTTCTCTCCCAACCTCTTTCAAATTGCCAGCCTGTTCACTGTCAGGGTATAAGAAACTGAAAAGTCCATCACTTATTATAAACACTATTTAACAACAGCAACCATCAGCACATTATCAACATTACTCTCTTCCTAAATCCAAACCACAGCACTATATCAGCTACTAGGAAGAAAATAAACTCTATTCCAGCTGAAACCAGGACAGTATAAAACTAAGGATTATGCCAAGATTAAAGGTTTGATAGGAAAAGAAGATAATAGTATGGCCAACTGTAGCAGAGAATCAAGGAACTGAGAAGGGCAGAGAGGAATGATAATGAACTCCTATTTTTGCTGTGCTACATTTAAGAAGCTTAAGAAGGTTGGGATTTTCATCAAGAGACTAGGGAAAGATGGGCTAATTAATTTCTGGGAAAAGAAATGGAATCAAGGAATGAACAACTACCCATCTAGGTTTGAACGATACAGGATTGTCAAAGACTAATCATATTGTATGCTTTATTTGAGAGGCGGGGGGGAGGGGTGAGGGGGGAAGTGGAAAGAACTACTTTTTCTACAGCATTCTTAAGAGTTCTCATACTTTGCAGAGTGAAGTTACCATATCATACTTACCATAGTATTTCAAGGAACTATAGAACTCCTGATTTCAGCGGAACTGCACTGTGATTTGTTACCCAAAAGCATGTATCTTTTTAACTACAATGAATAATGAATTTACAAACCAGTTTCTGATAAGCTTAGTTGCTCATATAAAATCATATTAATGATGGTAGGATAAACTCTGAAACCACATGAAGTGAGGGGAAACAAAAAAGTTGAGCTGCTTAATATACCTTTACCTCCCATTCCCCCAGTCAGAGCCCAACTCTGATGGTCACCTGAATTTGTACTGTGGATGGTCAATACCTACCTTCACTTAATTCTTCTTTTCTCCTGGAATCCCCTTCAGTCTTTATGAAGTTACTGGTATTCATAAAGGAGAATTCAGCTGTATATTATGTACCAGGACTTAGTAATTTTGTTCTACAATGCCATTAGATTTTGCACTCAGGGCTAAAAAAAATATTTCTTCTTTTTTCAAATCATAAAATGTTTTCTTGCCACTGTTATTTCAGTCAATATATTTTAGGTTAAATTTAAAAAAACCCAATCAATATACTGATAAGCTTTAATAATTGAAGAATGTCCTTCTTACTGACTGAAGGCTTCTTAAAGAATGTTCAGTTGAACCTGAAGAATGTGTTAAGAATAAGAATGAAAATGTAGTCATAATGTGTTACCATGCTTTAGCAAGAATAAGGTATTACTGGACTCTGATACAATCTCAATAACTTTAGTTCTATTTTATTTTAATTAGTTGACTGCAGGAAGCTTATTCCTGAATAACTTTGAAATCAAAGGCCATAAATTGAGTTGGTTGCAAGATATGAATTATGAATTATTGAAGGTTTTTTTTTTTTCTACAGAGAGGAAATTGCAAAATGTACTAAAAAATATTTACTTGTATGCAGTACACCTGAAGCATTTCACACTTAGTACTTTTTTCAATCAAAAATAAGATTCCCATTAAAAAAACAAAAATAAGCAAAGGGCACTGGTAAAACATAATAAACAGAATAAATGTTTGATTTTTCTCTGGTTTTGCAGAATGACTGTTTCATCTGTTGTTTATCTAGTGATTTTCCTCAAAATGATAGAATGAGAGTAAGAAGTTGTTTGATAAAGCATTGTAAAAACGCTAAGCATTTCACAGAAGATCTCTGGATCAAACATGTATGAAATAGTCTAGAGTGCTAAGTCAGGCAGCAGCAACTACCTGCAGAAGTGTGGGAGTGGGGTTTGAATGATGGTATGAATGAACAGTGACTAATACTATCCATTGGCTGTGTTATGTGATCATATCAAACCGCTGGTTTCTGTTTGACACTGACTGGAACAATGTTCCAAGTAGTCCAACTGAAGAAAACCCTTCCAAGGAGGAAAAAAAAATCAACTCTTTTTTGTATGAGTAGTTAAAGAAAAACTGCATCACACTTTACTCAATTAAAAGGAAATCCAAATTTTGCTCTATAGTTATTATTATATTTTTTCCATTAGTTACTTTCTAATTTATCCCTTTCTTAAACTAATTAAAAATTTATTCTTTTTATCCCTAGGGAAAAAAATCTCAAACATTGTTTCTGCAGGCATAGATTACAAGTAGTGTACATATATTTTTTCCATTCTAAAACTGTATTTACAAAGGTAATTTTAGAAATAAAGAGTTTTATACAGTGGGATGTATAATTTTCATTCTGGAGAAAAAATCAGTTTGTCATTGAAAGAATACCGATTTTTTATTCAAATATCTTCAGTGGCTGATTCTACACTACTGTTACCTGACAATATCTCATAGAAAGGGGAAACATTACTTTAAAATATGTATGGCCCTGAGGTGCACATTAAAAAAGTGCAAACTAGAAAGAAATCCCGATAAACCTGCTGGAGAATATCACTCTGTAGAAGTCCTCATTTTTCTTACGGTTTTTCCAGGTATGACATCTTCCCAGTTTGTGATGGAGTGAGTGCTAAATTTATCTATCTTAAAGAAACAGAAATTGCCTGTTTGTTGGAGCTTTCATAATGGGCAGAACATTCCAAAGGGCTCCTTAATCTTAATGTAGAAAATCTGGTGTACAGAGAGCCACTTGTCATGAGGAAGGAACTGAGGGAAATTAGTCACTCCTTTAGCTGTAAGGGTAAGTGCCAAGTCATAAAGTCTTCATCCCATGTTGCCTTAATTTCTTATTTGGGTATTCTTGTAGATATGACTTAGTCAAATACAGCATACCAGCTTAAAGCAGAAAAATAACAGTAAAATGGTTTCTAATACACAAATGTGGTTCTTATGACACTTACATTCTTTGAAGTCTACTCTTTCCTAATAAAAGTGAGCTACCCAGCAGTTAGAAGTGAGATTACTATCCTTAGAATTTGAGATCTATATCACATGTTCACATGTGACATTCACCTTTCTAAGTCTTATTTCTGTTGTCTTTGTTATTTCACATAGAGAAATAATCTTTTCTAGAAATAGATTAATTCCTAACAATTTAGGCTTGGTCTAGCCCTCTGTATTCTAGTGTCCCAAATACACATGTTGGGAATCAGGTGAGAAATACAGTGGTTCCTAGTGATTATATATACACATATTCCTGGAGCAATAGGATTGAGCTGATATATGTATTTTACAATTGCATCAAGTACCTTTATGCCTTTTTGTCTGCATTGAAAATGTTTGTCGTATAATACATAATTGGATATATACATATATCGCTACAAGAGTTGATACCTCCATCACATGTTTCTTCTGGCAGGGGGAAAGTAACAAGTGATTTTCATGAGTCAGCAGCAACACAGTATTTAACTGCAGCTCAACTAAACTGACCTAGCATCTTTTGGAATGAGGGAGTTGGAATGAAGGCTGCATCTCATTGGATGTAGGACAGAATAGAAGCAAGAGAAGCATGGCACTAAGCCCTGTGGTCTCAGCACATTGTATGAGAAACAAAGTTACATTTAAACAACAGACAAGAGAGCTCATTTGCATTTTTTGTTTTTCTAATATTTTTCTATGAATATGTCTGATTGTACTTACAAAAAATATATGAAAGAAAGCTTTTTCTTCATTTCAGTCAATGCTTTTCCACACAGTCTTAGGAAAACAATTAGCTTGTACTACAGGTATGTAGTATTGATTGAGCACTGAGTCATTCCCTTTGAAGATACAGAAGATACTTGGACATTACACAGCTACCATTTTTCCATTGCCTTCCAGTAAAGACACTAATTTGGCTAAGCAGTTAAGGTGTTACAAAACTCCTGTAATAATTTCAGGGGTATAGTTCATTGAGATTAGCTCAGTTGGTTAGAGCATGGCACTAATAACACGAAGTAATTCCTGTACAGGCCATTCACTTAAGAGATGGACTTGATGATCCTTCTGGCTCTGTTCCAACTCAGAATATTCTGTTGTTTTCTGTGATTTCAAATGAAACAGAAGACAAGGGCTGTAAGTAGTAATTCATGTTAGTGATCTGAACATTCAGTAAATGATTTGTATATTTCTCCTTGTTTATGTATCTTCTGTGTAGTAGAATGAAATATTTAGCTTGTTTAGGGTAAACTATCCATCTTATTCTAAGAACAAAAGTGAAAGTTCAAAAGCACGGGAACGCAATTTGCAGATAGTCACCTGTTATGGTGAACCAAGGTAAAAACTAGAGTTAAGTGTTGCTGAATATTTTTTTTTTTTAATACTGCAAAAGATCCAAGGGTTTTGTGGATTGATTTTTTGTTTGTTTGTTTGTTTTTTATCCAGTGCTAAAAAAACAAACACAAGATGAGATTTTGTCAGTTTGGGTAAAGAACACACCACCTGTGAGGGACTGAAATGTTAAGAGGTAGGTATTTAATTTTCAAAATCCATACATTCTAATTTTTACTTTTTAAAAGAAATATATATTTCAATTGTTTCTTTTTCTTGTAAGAAGAGCACAACAGCAAAAATGAAGTACTATAAGTACTAAATTGAGAACTAACACAGGGAAACTTTTTGTGGTAGCAGAAAAAAATCAGAAAAGCTTTATAGTCCAAATATTTGACATCTTATAGAACTGAAAAACTTTTATTAAAGACTCCATCTTGAACCTTTATGTAGAAAAAAGTCTTATTTATAAAAGTGTTGTAAACAGTTTATATACAAAGAAACTATTAATTGAGGAAAAAAAATACTAAGGAGAATAATCAAGATATATGTATTTCTTCCTGACAGGAAAACTGGGGCAAAGATTTTTCATCAAATCCCTAAGCCATCATAAAACTGTATTGAGTCAGAGCTATTGCTATGATGGTGGTGCTTCTGTACAGGTAAAGTTTCCTGTGTTAAAAAAGTATCCCTAGTAAGGTTGTTCCATCTTTAGCTATATTTTCAGGAATAAAAATCTTGCCCTTTCTAGTAATCATATTGCTCTTTATAAACAACAAAGATCAAAATTTCTTATCAAATGTGTGCATTTCTGAAACTGTTCTCTAGTGGACTCACATTGCCAGGCAGAAGTGAGAGATTCCGATCTGGGAAGACACACACACACACACACACACTGCCTCTTTCAGAAAACTTTCTAGTCATGTGTCTCAGCTCATTAAAATTTTCAACCAGTGAGTTAACTCCACAATTTAACAATAATACATTCTCTCTCTTAGTTTGACATTTTGTTGGGAGAAAAAAAATCTGCTTCATTGCTTATAATTCCTTGTTATTTTTATAAACATTTTCTCCAGAGGGTTAATTAGTGTCTGGTGAAGTTCCTAATGGGAGACGAAAAATGAGTGTTTTATAACACTGTAGGGGAAAATGTTCACATTTTACATCAATGCAGAAGAGCAGTCCAAAATAAGCCTGACCCTGTGAATGGATAGGAGCAATCGTATTAAACTGTCTGAATCCAGGAATTTTATCTTTGATGTGAAAATTGTTTGATTTATGAACATTTTTCCTTTGTTCTGTTGTCAGTGGACAAAAATGTCTGCTCTACTCAGCTTTGATTTTTTTTCATGTTTTTGAAATCCTGGACATAGAGCCTGGAGACAGATTCATTTCTTTGTATTTCTGACAATGATATAATTTTTTACATCAACAGAGAACTCTCTAGGTGTACCAAATATGAGACTACATGTATAGGGAAAGCCTCAAATATAGATACTTATAAAAGGATACTGTTAAATGTTTCAGGAGTGGAAAGATTTGAATAAATACTGCCATCTCTCCTCAAACCAACCTCAAAGGACCCACCAGGCAATTAATCCTTCACATTGATCTTACTTACCTGTAGAGTCCTGTGTATATTAAAATTGGGAAGATTATAAAATTAACATGGACCCCAGTTTCAGTTCTATGAAGATAACATCCAGCTTTATATTTCATTATCTGCAGACAGCACCCTCATGCAGCTCTGTGGGCTCTTCAGCATGTTTAATACCTATATGAAAAGAATCTGTCTAAAACCAATTCCAAGTAAAATGGAAGGAGTTGTGGTGTGCCTAGAAAATATTTTTGAAGGCTGTAACTCAGTGCTGTGCTCATCAGGAAGAGATGAGCTGAGTTTCCCCAGAAAACTGAGAAAGAGTACAATAGTGAAAAAAGAAATCTATGACATGATAGTAAACATGATAAGACACGAGTGGGATACAGCTTCACACTCCATTTATGCTCAGCCTGAATTAAAACAGGGACTTTGTGTTGGTCTCTCACAGTTCAGTCAAGTTACGTAGCAACCAGACTTTCTGTCATGTAGAATATCTGTCCTAATGTTTCCTTTCCTCCAGGATCTGAGAAGCCCCTTCTGGTCTATCAAGACTGGTAATGTTTAAAACAAGTTTTCTCTCTTTGTGTGCTGACTGTGGGGGTGTGTGTTTAAATGTTGACCCCTCCTGTGGTCTCTACTACTGGGGTATGCACAAAAACATGCTTAAAAGAAATAGCTGTTCTCAAATAGGCCTGAATTAAAAGCAAGAGTCTGAACCCAAAAACTGGTGCTCAGCTGAGGATGTAGCAAAAGCTCAAGCCTGAGCATGCTGGCAGCTATAAACATCTCATATGCCAGAGAATGTCCTGATTGCCACAGCATAGGCAAGCACAGTTATTATGTACAACTGGTTCTCCTTCATGCCCATGTTCAGTTGTTCCTAAGCACTAGCAAAATTAGACACATGCTAAATCACTGGTTTTAACTCCTGAAATTAAATCCCAATTCCCTTCCTGTCCCAGAGAGAGATCCTGACAAGCAAAAGTGTTGGTGTTACAGAGTCCTTGGGATGAGAGGCAGGTTTACAACTTTTCCCAGTGTCAGAGAGACTACAAATCACATTTTTAGAAAAAGACCAGGTTCTTCTTTTTATCAGCTTTTCAGACTATTTATTTATTTACTTATTTATTTTGTGCCGCCTTCTTGAAAGGTAGTTTAAACAACATTTCTGTGGCATACCATGAAGGCAGGTTCGGATTAAGGCTTTCGCATTTCTCCTCTGCTACACTGGCAAGGAAAGATATATACATAGAGTGATATTGCCATAACTGCAAACATATGGATAAGAAAACATTTGTAATACCAGTCATAGAAATAATCTTATAATTTTTGTTGTTATTTCATGAATGCTTAATGTGTTTTTCAATTAATATTTGATGTCCTTAATGTCTGGTGATTTTCTTTTTGATACCTAGATATTTTTCCTCCTGCTGAAAAGATGCCTAAAGATAAGAGGTTGTGGCCAAATTTAATGCAGGCTCTTTTGCAAGGATAGTTTTAAAATGCATCAGACTTCAGCATTTTCAGTCAATTCCAATTTGAGGCTTATTCTTCTATTTTATTATGCTTTCAGAACTTCCACTAACATGAATATGAGCCCTAGAAATTTTACAAGATAACATAAATGTTTTCAAAGCTTAAAAAGAAAATAAAAACCACTTTAATCAGAATTTACTTAATTCTTTCTTCTAGAAGTGTTTACTAATCATATACATCAGACTTAGGCTGGAAAAACCCAAAAAGTTACATGTCTTTGTGGTGATTACGTCTACAAGCTGTGTACGTAATTATGACAGAAAAAGATGAAGTGGTCAAACACAAATTAGACTGCTTTTTGCATCATTCTTATTTATTTCATGAGTACAGAAGTTCTTAGCCTGAGTTCTTTTTATATCTGTATGGCTTAGGGACGTTTTCCTTAATTCATGTCTAATTTTGTCAAGGATGATAGAGCTGTGGTAAATGAGCCATCTAATGTAATATCAAAAAAAATTGACCCTTTGCTCTTTAGATGAGGACTTGCCCCCATTCAGTTTATCTTTCCTTTACAGACTCTGAATTGTCCCTACAAAATAAATTGTCCCTACAAACCAAATTATCACATAAGGTTTGCTTTGGCAGGTGACCAAACATGGAGAAGAGTTGTCTGCATATGCATGTTTGCTCCAGTGAATCTTTGAAAGGACTCTACATTCAAGTGTACTCAAAAGATGAGTTTGTATGCATGTATACTCACAAGGCTAACATATACTTTCCTACTGCTTAAAATATACTCCAGTAATTCTCCCAGTATTTGCTGTAAATTACTCTTCAAAAATTGTTATTCTTTGCACCTGAAATTTTTGTATGTGATTTATGGCAACTGCACTCCAAATATTTCAGTATAAAAATTTCTCCTTCAAATGCTTTCAAAAAGTGTAATAAAGAGCAATTTTTTGGTACATATTTTAGTAGGATATTATATCTCTAAAAGCATGTATAGGTATTCAGGCTTGCTAATTCTTCTAGGATTGCACACAGCATGAAGGAAACAAAACCTCTAGGCTACAGAAACTCTGTGTGTTTATATAATGTTGCATTTCAGCTATTTCAGTTATTGTTTAGGGTTCTGCATGCTCTATTATCACGATATGTGATTATGTTCTCAAAGGACCTAAATAAAATGTTTTGATCTTACCAGCTTTTTAGGGTTAAAGGCTTTAAAGATCTCGATCCGGAGAGGTATCTCAGTGACCACTTCTCATCGATTTATTTGGAAGTTATGCATCTGAATGCCATTAAGGTCATGAATTTTAAAGACCAATTAATTTCATTCTAAAATATGTGTCTGAGGTACTGAGGGTGAGTCAGTATCTGGAGACGTCTGATTCTCCACTGATCATAAATAAAATGCAAACACCTAGAAAGATCAAGTGTTTAGTTACAGACTGGCAATATTAAGCAAGCTTCCTTCACTTAATATTTCACATATCAGACTACATGAAATGAGTTACTTGAAAATAAAGCTTTTGTCTCAAGTTTTTTGCCAAGACTGTCACAAAGATACTCAACCCCCCAAAAATTATAAAAATTCTTACTGATTACAGTCCTATGTGCAGTTAGTTTCTAAATTCATAGAAATAACAGAAGTGGTAGGTTTCAGCATCCATAAAAAAACTTGGGGTTTAATTATATGCATCAGAATAATTTTAAAAGAAAGCAGTCAAGGGTCAGTGGCAATATGAAATACTGGGGCAATCTAAGATTGTGTAGCAGAAAGAAACACATATGGATCAGTTTCTTTCACAGAAGAATTGTCTTTGATACAAAAAGAGTATAAGAAGCTATCCTATCCATATTCTCATTATCTCTGTATACTCATTGTACTTGGCATACACTCATTATACTTGACATTTACATGCTGTTATTTCAGTGCTTAAGAAATATTGTTTGAAAACCGTCATGTTAAAGCCTGGATGGTCTGAATTTCTCCAAAATACTGTGTCCATAAGCAGTATGCACTCTCTTTTCCTATTATGTTCTAATGATCTAGCCTATTAGAAAAGATATTCAGCCTTAAATCTTGTCTTCCTATTCAAGAGTGTATGCCCAGAAGCCATAGGTCAGAATAATTAAAGAATAAAAATTAAAAAATATATATTTTATCTGTATTTTTGGTGCATAAATAAGCTGTGAGAAAGGACAGTGTAATTAATTACAAATGAAAATGACAACTTCAGTATTTCTCACCAGTTGCTTTATAGCTGTAATTAAATACATAAATACAAACTTTGGGGTCCACAGTCAATTGCAGATATGGAACTGGACACTTTTCCCCACATATCTATCAACACTTAGTACAGTGCAATGCTGAATGCTTGGTCATCTACTAAACACCTCTATGTCTGATGCACCCAGCAATTTGTAGATCAGGTAAAAGATATAATAGGTTGTAAGGCAAAATTCTGGCTCCAGAAAAGTCATCAGGGAGTCAAATTTAATGGAATATCTGCTTTGCTTTATCATCACTTCAACAGATTTTTCTTTTCAATCAAGAAACACAGAATTCAGTTCCACATAGCTTATTAAGTCTGATATTGTACAAACATGGATTCATGAGTTGTGCCTACACAAATAATTTTATTCTTAACGAAGGTTGTTCTTCAGCCTTTCTACTTTCTACAGCTAAATTACAGTTAGCTCATTAGATCATGGAGACTAGGAACAGGTAGGCAAAAAGAGGCAGAAACAGGTAATAATAGCCAAACCACTTCAGTACCTTCAAGAGATTCTCATTTTTTATTATGCCTTCAATAAGGAACATCCAGAAACAGAGCAGTTTCGCAGTTTCTCTAAGGGGAACACAGCATCTATTAAATGTTTTATTTAGACATGTTGGACTCACTCAATTTTGCACACCTTGTGTACACCTCAGGGGACTAATTGTACCTACAGAAATCCAGGACAGAAGAAAGGGGTGCTATATTGGACTGCAGTCAGGAAAGCAAATCTATTTCTTATCTACTGAATGAAAAACTTGGGACTTTACATCTTCTCTGAGATAAAGCATGGTATGAAAATTATGTATAGGGAATTTAGTGACTCTAGAGAAAGTGATAAATATTCATTGAAAATATGAGGATAAGGAAACGCCTTTTTGGCAAGTAAAATGCAATTTCAATATTTTATGGGGGATTAGTTCAGTTACATGTTTTGAATTAATTGAAAAAAAGACCTTGGAAGTGATTAAAAAACAAACATTGTTGTGAATAGACATAGCAAGAAAACAAGACTTCAATTTTATGGGAGTTTTTGATGTTTGGGAAGTTATTTTTGGTCTATAGTGGAATGAAACTTACATTTAGACTGATAAAGAAAATCATATACATTACTGGAAATGCATGTTTAGGATCCTGATAATGTTTGTTCAGAGGGTACATCTGAACGTCTGTGATTTATGTTTTGTCTTTATATATTTTGAGAATACATTTTATTCTGGAGAAATTTTCTCTGTGAGGGTGCATGTCCACTTGCAAAAGTAACTCACTTAAAAAAAACCCCAAAGCAGCCACAGTTTTGAAACACTGGTTTCTCTCACTACATCTGCCAATTTCTAAGGTAAATTATTCTTACTTTGGAACACTATGGTGAGAGGGGAAACCCATGGAATTTTAAATCCTTTCCTGGTGTGTGTTCCAGTCAGTAATAATGGTCACATGCTTCCAGATACTTGCAGAGACTGGCCCATTAAATGTTTAGGAAAATTGAAGCTGCTGCTAAAATGAGTCTGAAAGCTAATATACCAAAGAAGAGAAAGGAGGAATAACTGTTAATCAAAACCTCACATGCCCTGGAGCCTATGAAGTTTGTTTTGAAAACAGTCTGTTTAGGAGCTACAGTGTCAAGATTTCATCTTACAAAGATTCAGAGCCTCTTTGCTTTTTCGCTATGGTGGCACCTTTCTTCTCTGTGCTCTCCAGGCACGACTTCTGCTTTCACCCTTAAGGATTTCCATCCCTGGTTGGCTTTTTGTCAGCCTCACTGGCATAACAATAGTGACTCAGGGAAAATGGCTTCAAATCCCAGGAACTGTTTTCTGTAGGAAGCATCTCTTCGTGCTGATGGTCCTGTGCGAGACTGTGCCCTGTCACTAATACTTAATTTAAGTATTACTTAAAAATTAAGTAAGTAATACTTAACTTTTCCAATTATGGATTATGTTACAAAGTGTAGAAAATTCCCAATGTTATTGCTAAACACAGAAAAGTGCTTGTGGCTGCACAGCCTTCTCTCATCTCTCCTACTTTGATTCTTTAATTTGATTGAAGAATTGATGCAGCCCAGGAAACAGTGGTACAGAACTGGGGGCTATTCTCCTTCTGAATACACCTAATCTGACTTTATGAAGAAGCAGTTTCTTTGCATTATTTGCCTTAAACAGTTGTCTCTGAATATCTTCCCCTACTCAAAAAACCCCCAAAACAAAACAAAACACCCACAACCAAAGACAAACTAAAACAACAAAAAAGCACAAACCAAATGAAAACCATCAACACTGAAAGCCACAAGAAATACACTGTGAAAATAAAACACAGACTTGTAAAAGAAATTACTTTTTTGTGTTCATCCATACTCCTACCAGCACCTTCCATTATCCATCAAAATTTTGTTAGTGCCTAAGTGTCATAATCTAGGTCTTTCCCATTAATGAAGCTATGACAATATATTTGAGTTTTCTATCAGTGAATCAAAGTATAGGAATTATCAAACTGTACTTCAGAATATGACACCACAGCACATATACAAAATAATCAGCTAGTAGAACTTTCTAAGCTCTTTATTTCAACTAGTTTAATGTTGCAACTTATCCCAATGTTTTATAAAAATAGCATATACATTTTCCTGTCAAACATTTAAAAACCGGACATGAAGTTACACAGATGAGAGATTGCTTTGACTGCATTTGAGCACAAGCTAATGCAACTGCTAATGGTCTGAAAGAAGATTTACCATTCCTGTAAATATAAAGACAGCACTGCTGATACTGCAAGAATAAGAAATACTCATCTCATCAAACCACCAATTTTATTCGCTAAGTAAGAAGAAATTACTGTCAGATCTATGGAGAAGACATAGCAAGATTCTTTCATCTGTAAAAAAAATAAGCTCAAATTAAAGTCAATAAAGCCATCAGAGCTGATACTGCCTTCTGATAGATGCAAGACACATTGCTACAAAATGTATCTTAAAAAATCAGACTCCAAGCCTCCCTATAATCAAATTAAAAGAAAACAAAAATCATGCCCACTGTGTTTCTGTATTTACAAGCTGAAGAATTCTGTGACCTCAGTTTATATCTTCTTTTCCTGTTTTATCTATACATCCTTACAAACGGAAAAAAAAAAAACAATAAAAAGAAATCTGAGATATTGTTGTTGGTTTGTGATTACTGGAGATCCTTCTACTTTCCCTTTTCAGCCTTCTTCCTTTCTAAATATTCTCCAAGAAAATGAAATTCAAAAAGTTTGTATTAACACTAGTTAATCATTTGAGGCCTATACAACAGTAAATTCCTAGATGCTCCAGCAGTTTGTAAAATGCTCACTAGTTCTGATGCTGGATGCATATACAATAAACTAGCACAGCTGGGATCTTTAGAAATGAGATGAGAAAAAGTCAAGTGAAGGACTGAATGAAAGATAATTGGATTTATGCATCAGTGCCTGGACAGAAAGAGACACAGAGAGAAAGAGAGAGAGAGAGAGAGAGAGAGAGAGAGAGAGAGACTTTTTGTTCATGGCCATGAGCCAGGAGCTTTTTACTAACACACAGGTATATTTTTTTCAGCGAAAAAACAAGCATGGAGACAACTCAAGCCATCAAAGAACTTTACATTTAATACAAGTGAGAGAAAAATATGTGCTAGAAAGACCTGGGTCCTTCTTCTTGCAGGCCTGGAGACTGAATTCAGATCCCACTATGCCCTGAAGAGGGTGATGCTCAGTATTTGAGATCTCTCTTTTGTGGTTCAGAAGAAAAGGTAACTTGGTAACTTAGTACCTTAGGTGTAGTGCATTGTGCATGACCAAAGGAACCGAGGTGACTAAAAAGCGGTCTTTGAGAGGTCATCTGAGGGTGACTCTTGAATAGTGATGGAGATTTTCCACTTACAGCGTGGGCACTGAACCTTATGCTCAAGTGTTGCTTCCTGTACTTAAAAGGTAATTCCTGTCACTCCAGAGGCCAAGTGGATTAAAGGAAAAGAGCAACAGTCCATTCTTTAGTCCTGAAGGGAACTGTGAAATGGAACAGCTCCTTGATATATCAGAAAGCTAACTCCCCCTCCAAAAAAGGGTGGCTGCTTATTTGGAACAGTATTTGGTTTGTGCAATCCTTGAAATATGTCCAAATGCTGTCTGCAGAGGGCAGGTTAGCAAGACCAACAGGGAGCTTGGTAGTCTGTTCACTTAGTAAAGCTCAAGCCCATACTCTAGCCTTTTATAGGTTGCAGCATAGGTGTAACAGAAATAATGTCCTGGGAACTGCTCTACAACAGTTTATTTTATTTGGAAACCACCTTGGCACTACCCTGATGTACATCAATGTAAAACCACAGAGAAGTAAAATGCAGAGCATGGCAGACTCAGGGAGACCTTAATTCCTCATCATTAGCCACCAGGTAGTTTTCTCTTTGATACCCTCTTTGATGTCAATGAACTGCCCATGTTGTAGAAGGACTTACATTTAAAAGGATCATGCCATGAAAGACAAAAACCACAGACCACCATCAAATGAGTATTCTGCACAATACTGACAGTCATAACTAACCCACCAGCCAGAGCAGAAAGTCTACGAAAATGGCAGACGAAAATGGCAGACAAAAATGGTAATTATACAAGAGATGCTTCAGACTCATAGGAGTGTGAATATTGCACCCTGAGGAAACTGAGTGATGGTGACTATTACTACCTTGCATTTTCTGAAATGGGTAGGACCTGAGGATAAACAGCTGCATGCAACATGTTCCTGATGTCACAAAGAAGGGAGAAAAGTCATACCACTGGGCCACAGCCTTGTCTTCATCCTGGAAGGGTGAGGTCCCTTCACACTGGGTGTCCAAAGTCACTTGCCTAAATCCACCTCTGTTCGATGTGACCAGATTAAGTAAGGGAGGCAGGCAACTGCAAGTGTAGGGGCAAACCTTGAGGCAATTTTTTAGTGCTGTTATCTGGCAGAGACATCGATACTTAATGCTACATTAATACTGATGAGTCTTTTGGTGAAAATAGCCCAGAAGACATCGAGAGTGCTTGAAGGCGTTCTTTTTATGGCTTAAATGTTCCCATCAAAACTGCTGCTACATTTGTCAACTGTGATGAATGAGGTTATTGTCTGAAGACATCTCTGTCCTAGTCAGATTCAAAGAAAACAGATACCTGCAGAGGTAAGCAGAAAAAACTGACATTACCCTTCATAGATCTTTTTCAGAAACATATTTTTGTGTTTGTGTATACATATATATATATTTATGCATATAGACATGCACACATGTGTGTATATATATACAGCCCTCAAAAAGATTGATTTGCTTCAAGTTGTAGATGAAAATTGGAGCTGATTTTTATTTAATGAGCTGATTCATCTTAATGGATAGTACAGTGCTTTCTTTGTCTTTCTCTGCATTCTAGATGTAGAAAATGCCCCATGGCTGTTACTCAACATAATGTTGAGCTAGTCAGGGAGGAGGACATCCATTCGAGAGACAGACAAAGAGATCACAGAGCTCAGTTTACAAGTCTGGCTTTCTTTGCAATTCTCCTTTCATCTCATTTCTTCTGTGTTTTTCCTCTATCCTGCATCTGCAATGTATGACGATGAAAGAATATTCTGTGTAATCCTTGGCAATAATTTTTTTACCAGGTAATTTCCTCATGTACCAAACAAAAGAACAACACTTAAAGTAGGTGGTGGGTCAGATTTCCCAATTATCAGTGAACATTTTGGTATACACACAATTACGCAAGAGAGATGGATATTTCATTATATATACACTAAAAATACCTGGCTCTCTTGGGTAATCATGTTTATAGATACTCTCAGATGCCTTTTATGTGTCTCAGAGGCTTTTTATAAAAAAAGAAAAAGAAGCTTTCATAAAAAGTAATTTTTCCCAAATGTGCTGTTAGACTTGAAGGGGCCAGTTGGTAGAATTTGGATCTGAGAAAATCATACAACTTTGAACGATGACTGTTTGGGGAACTGAAATCTACAGATAGAACAGTAACCTCTCAGTTTACTTCTATTTCTAATTGTTTGTTTGGATTTGATTTCTTTCAATAAATGTGGTAATAAGATTTAAAGAGTGAAGACCACACACGTAATTGAAGAAGTCATAAAGGGAGTCTTTTAAAAAAAGGCAATAAAGAAGTGACATCAATCATTCACAGAAGAAACACAGAAAATCCTCATGATGTATAAACCTGAATCATCCTATAATATTTCTGTGCTTTGGAATATGTGTTTTCTGAGCAATGGAATGTGAATATTCACAAACTATTGTACGTTTGACAGTAAGATATTATCAGACATTATGTATTGAAGATGCTTCTGTTATCAGCTGATATTGTGAAAAGCTGAAGACTTCTGCAGATAATTTCAATGAGACCGTGAAGACTGTATCGTATTTTTGTCAGTCACGTTCTTTAAGGAATCATTAAAATAATCTAATCTAAAATCCTGCATGATACAAACCATAGAATCTCCTAGAACAACAAAGAAACACTGCTCATCTTGGCTACAAAAACCTTTTCATCCTATACAGTGCATAGAGAATTTTGGGTTTTACAATAACCTCGATGTGGTGATTATACTATCGAATTAAGTCAAGCTTTCAGTGGACACAATATTTTGATCATGGAAAGTTTATTTTTAGTAGCTTACTGTGAACATTAAATTTTTCATTATTCATTTCAGATTCACATTTTGTAATTTTTCCTAGAAAATAAAGTCGTGTTATTTGCTTCATGTGGCTGCACTGCAAGTGTATTGAGTCTTATTCTGCATTATTTTCTGTTGACACTACCAGGACTTTCCAAGTTTAAATTTTCCTTTCCAATTCCATCTGACTGAAATGAAACTTAGCTTTTGGGTAACAGAAAATGCAAGACTGGCTCCTACTCATCACTCTTGCCAAACTCCTGTCACCTCCAGAGGTGGAAAAAGAAGGACAGCAATATTGGATGGGGCTTTGACCAACCTGATCTAATGGAAGGTGTCCATGCCCAGGCTAGGGGGATGGAACTAGGTGATCTTTAAGATCTCTTCCAATCCAAGCCTTTATATAATTCTATGAGTTAAAGATATCTGGTTTCCAAATAGTTATAATAAATAAATATATAATTACTGCATGTGATAATATTTTCTTCCTTAGATGCACACCTTACTTTTCTGGAAAGTACACTAAGCATTCCCTTTTACTTCTTTTTTGTTTTGTTTCTTTGAGATACAAGGTTGCAAAGGGATTTTAATGCTTTCAGAATACATGGCTTTGCAAATTCTTAGTTAGATATATAGCACCAAATACAGCAAAGGTATGACTGATTTGCAATGGCCTTCACTGCAGCTTTGCAAACAGCTGAATTGTTACAAGATGAGACTTGTGAAAAAAACCACCTATTTATGCATTTCCCACACACTCTCTCCAATGTATTGCACAAATGTAGTCTTTTTTTAAGGTCACGTGTGGGAGTCTTTAGCCAGGGTCAGTGTTTACTTAAGCTAGCTGAGCTAGCTGACCAAAGAAGCCATGAGAACTGAGATAAGCTCGGAGTGAGAAAAAGAGAGATAATAAGCTCAACAAGAAACAACAGTCAGACACAGTGAGCTAATTGTTAACCAATTACCTCCCGAATTAAGATTGACAGACTGTAACCTAGAGCCAACCTTTTGCATATAGAAACGTGTGTTCTGTAGAAAAAAGGTATATATACCTGTAGAGTTTTCAAATAAAGTTGGAATTGGACCTGCATCACGTTGATGTGTTAAGTTCATTCTCACTCGTGGAAACCCACCCCGGCAGTCACTAAAAATTTGCCAAGAAGCCATAGAAATGTGCAAGTATTAATGCATTATGCTACTGATTCAAAATTATCAATGAAAGCTGAAATCAGGATCATATAATACAGCAAACATAGTTTTATTGTGAGTAAAGTAACTGTTTGTCAGTTATTCAGAGTTTCTGCTTTAACACCAGACTATTTTTCTCATCATTGTAGCATACGGAATTTTGCTGCTGGTAAAACAATGTATTTTTTTTATGTATCTGCTGCCTAATTTATTTCTTTTAAGCATTAACTTATGCTAGGAAAAATATCTGCCCTGTAACATCAGTCTCATATGAAATAGAAATGAATAAATTCAAGGCAGTGATCAGAAAAGCCTGGTACTCCCAGTTGTGGGACCCTTTATAATGGCTTACATGAATATTTCAATCATCTAAAATATCACACTGAAAAAAGCATGCTAGATCAATGCCCTCTGGAAGGCTGCAGCAAGCCCTTTGTGTAAAGTCATAATTTTGTACACATATTTTAAGATACCTGTGCCATTGGAGCTTGTCTTTTGTGATAGTGTTTGCCAAGTTCCTATGAGTATAGATTTTATGTCAGCTGAGAGTAGCAGCAATACTGCAGGAGCATAATAAAACTATATCCTGGTGAAAGACCCTATAGAAAAGGAAAAAAATAACCTCTACAGTGTGTGCTTAACTGTTTCCCATATGATTCTAAGGTTAACTGTTACCACTTTCTTTCATATCACTTAGATATAGCTCAAATGGCATATAGAAACAGCTCTTTTCCCTGTTGCCATGACTAAAGGAAGACAGGAGATTCTTCAAAATGGTCTCGTACTTAAAAGTAGATATACAACAGGAAAGTCATATGTTAAAATGTTGACAAGTAGATTGAAACAGCAATAGACTTAAGGGGAAAAAGGTCATTATCAATATCATTGGAATGCAACACAAGTTAACACTCTTTCCGAATTTCTTTACAAATTTTGCAAATCTATGCATCACTCCTACTGCATGAATACTTATATTATTTTCAAGAGAAATGAGAAATATAAAGATTGATAATGTGAAGCAGTTCACTCCCTGTTACTCAAGCCAACAAGAATAAAATAGTAAATGTAAATGTGCAGTTTATATTCTAAAATGACACTCGTTTGCTTATCTATTACACCCTTAAAGTTCAGAGCTTCCCTTCCATATAGAGTTCTCGGGCTACTTTGCTTGGAAACAATGCTATCATGTCTACAGAAAAAGCACTAACCGTGTTGTCTCATTGAATTTTTCTCTTTGTCTTTTTTTGTTCTTTGTTGTTTCCCTTAATCTAAATTAATCCAGTGATGTGTGCTTTACTTCATGGATGGGAGAATGAAACAATTTATTTCAAAAATAAGATAATATAGAAGTTAATTTCAGTTTTAAATTCCCAGAGCAAAAGCATAATAAACAGAAGACATCAAAACAGCTTAATGTTCATTGGCAAGGGAGAGTAAAAATGCCAGTTCTTTTTTCTCTTATATAGAAGCTTTCTCCCAAAACCAGTGAATGCAGTATTTCCTGACACCCTATTTGAAGACTTTCTTTCCAAGTACAAAACAAGACAAACATAATTTTTTACCCTTAAGGTATAACAAACCCCATTTAATTCCATTTCCCTAGGAAAAATAGGTGCATATATCCTAAAATTGCTTGAAATATCACTTTCCATCAATTGCATACTATCCCAAGATACCCTCTAAGGAACTTTAGCACAGGTCCATACTGTCAGTTAGGTTTAGGTCACAAACTGGGCTTAAGATCACACCCACAGCCTGGACTATGGTGCTGGATTTTATTGAGCTGGGCTACCTTCTCCAAGGCATTGGTTATAAAACTGATGACTGCTGAGAGTCTGAATTCTGTCTTTTATTATGGTCTGGTAAACAGTAGACTTGGAGTCTTCACATTTAACAGAAGTTCAAGTTTAACTTGAAGTAGGTTTCACAGTTGCTGCCAATAGCGCATTTGTAAGACTAGACAATAAAAAATAGTCTTTATTTAGCGAGGCATAGTGAAGTTTTCTTCTGCAATTCTAATTAGTACATAAATTTTTAGCACATGACTTTAGTCTACATGTTAATATAATATACAGTGTCTCATCAGGTACAGTCATACCCTTGCTAAAATATGGTGACAGAACTATATACACCATTCTAAGTAATGTTCAATTTATAGGTTACATGGATATGGTATCAACCACTTTGATTTATACTGTGTGCCCTCTAGCAATACAATCCAATGTTCTTGCCTTTTTTATTGCAGCAATAGTACTCAGTGCATTAAGCCTGCTCAGATTTTCCTATTCCAATACCTGATCTTTCTAGCAAGTTCAAAACTTAAAGATATTGTATGATGGCTACTCTGTCCTCTCCTGTCTGCTCTTACATTAATAGTCTTCAAAGTCATTCCTGGAAAAGTAGTAATCTATGACCCATTTTTCCTTAGGCTAAATTGAATGTTCTTGAGTAAGCAAATATACTTAATCCTTTAGAACAGGATCTATGGCAAATCACTCCCTGAAAACTTTAAAAGTGCAATCACTACGTTAAACCGTACATTTTTCTTCTGCTTTTTCATTTCCATGTGCTACTTACACTTTTCACCAGACTGCATTCAAACTTCACATATAATTTCTTCTCTGATGTTTTCAGAATACAAAGTCATATAGCACTGTTTTCTCTCCTGAGTAACTTAATTATATTCTTGGTAAACTAGCTGCATGTTTTATCTGATTTCATGCAAAGAAAGAATGTCCAATCACACTAATTGTGAGTCTGTTGAGTCTGTCTGTTCTCTTCTCTTTAATCTGTTCAACAGCTTCCTCAGCTGAACAAGAGATGCAAAGAAACCCCAAATTATCTTACTACAAGTTTTATGAAAATACAAGAGTGCATACAGGGGACAGATAATGTCACTATTTCCTCAGAGAGGTGGAATACTTTGAAGTTCAAAAATTATTTTAGGGAATTTGACAGACTTATGGTGTGGCACACAAAATCATGACATATCCAAAAGCTGGCTAACATATTCTGATCTTCAGAACTATGGATGTCTTATACACATTTATTTCAAGTATATATGTAAATTAATTTCTATACTTTCTATTGAAGTTATTGAATGCTTCCCCTAGATTTTTTTTTTTCTTAAATTTTCTCTTAAGGTCTAACTAGGTGAGTAATCAGCAAAGCTGCTTTTCAATCAATCTATCATTGCATTGTTTAATACTCCATATGGGAGTTCCCCAGTAGGGACTGCTTGAACAGAGATTACGGGAGACTTTAAAATAATCTAGAACAATTTTAGCATCCAATCTGATCAATTCTTTAAAGTGAGTTACTCAATAACATATGATTTTTGTTTTTTTTCTGTTTTGTTGTTGTTGTTTTGTTTTTCTTTTTTAAACTGAGAAAATATTCCATTTTGAGAAAAGGAAAAAAACCCAAAACCTCTTTAAAGAGTAGAATGTTTACATATATTCTTCCAAGGAATGTTATTATCATTGTTTTTGTTTTAACCTGACGTATTTTCCAAATAAAAGGAAGAAGACAAAATTAAAGCTGAGGTTCCCAACTGATTTTTCTTCCTTACTAAAATCTGATGTGATGTGATTGCTCATGCAGTTTTTGTAGAAAGAAGATTCTTACTTGTGCCAAAATAAATGTTTATATCCATTGAAAACATAGATTATAGAATGAGAGGTAGAACAGCTTTTCTGGTTAATTTTAAGGCAAAATCTAATTTCTACAGATATGTAGAGCATGCCAACATGGTTTAAACAAGCTCAGCTGTATACACAGAGCAATCAAATGCAGCTATTGGGACAATGTCTTATTGACAGGCAAAAAATAACCCTAGAAAGAACAGATGAAGCACAGATAGACCAATAAATAGTAAAAGGTCATAATTTTCCCTTTTTGCTATCTAGAATAAGTGCAATGATGTATTAAAAGAGAACAGAAATGTGCAAATTTTTTTAATTTTTTTTTAAATTTTTTTTTATTTTTCCAATATTGATTTCAGTCAAAAAGAAGGCAGGGGAAGAACAATACACTATTTTCCTATAAGACACCAAAAGGTGCCTGTAAATAAATATTAACACATGGCAGATGTGTCAGTTTATTGTAAAACACTTTTCCTTTTTAATCACTGTAATTCTATAAATCATCTGACACATTGGTGTGAGCTTTTCAGACCACATGTTTTGCATTTCAGTGAAAGAAAACAAAACAGAAGCAACCCCAAATCTCACAAAGACTGCTGTAGAAATCCCATTATTTTAAAAATGATATATCACCGTGTTATGCTGAGTAACTTTAGAGGTGACAGTTATCATTACCCTTGAGCTGTAGTAACACACAGACCCTCTTTTCCACCTTGATCATTGTTGTCATTTAAGTGAGTCTGAGCATTTATGAGCAACAGATAGTAGGAACATAGATGTCTGGCCATTACAGGGGATGATTTCATAGCTCTTAGGAAAACAGCATTTGCTAAAAACCCCAAATGCACACTGTAAGAGCATGACATAACACGGTAGAAATGAACACAGCACCTCCCAAATGAGATTCAAAATGTCACTCCAGCAGATGCAGAACTAGTCAGTCCCAATACAATTCCTAGGTAAGAAACTACCTAACAATGTGAAAATCATGTACCAAGAGAAAATCAATCACATATGAAATGAAGCACATATTTTCTAACTTGCACATCAGCTTCTTTCTTCTGGTCCTCTACAGTTCAGAAGGGATTGAAAGACCTAAGTACAAAAATAAGAAATCAATAGGAAATCATGTCACGCAGTGTCCAATTTCTCCTGTTGCATCAGACTTAAAGTATCCCTGTCAAGAAAGGAACTCTTAAAAGGCTTAAGTGGCATATTCTCTAATTATTTCAACAAGGAGTAACCATTTCTTTTATACAGTATATACTGGTTTTCTAGAGGTTAGTAACTTCAGAAAACCACAAAGTATATGCTTTTTGACATGTAAGTTGACATTTTATCTCAAATCTAGGTATTCCTGAACAGCAAGGCAATATCACTATTTCAATGTAACTCTATTTGACATTTCTGAGAAGGAAGTTATCTATCAGGCTATGGACTGGGTGGAGCAAAGTAATATGGAGGCAGATTAATAGTCTCTAGAAGAGAGATCAGAATTAATGGTGAGTGAGGCAATGGGTACCATTCAGACTATGATTAAAAGATGAATAATACTGAATATAATATTTTGACATTCATCTGACAGCCTGATTCTTAGTTTACAAGAAACAAAAATGGTAAAGACTTGTGTGAACTTCTTCTTGATGCATGATTCCTGTCAAAGTATTTAAACATCTTGGGGCACATAGATTTTACCTATTTCCAGGACCAGAGCAGAAAGAGAACTCCAACAGGACATTTTTCATAAGATAATACTGATATGTCAGACCCTCACTGCCATTTTTCCCACACATTTACACTTTATGTAGAATTCCTGGTCCAAAACAGTGTCAGATGCCTGCTTTGCTATTCATGGTTATACTGGGACTTGGACAGTTTTTTCTCTTACAACTACAGTGCCCTATGTAAGTAATGGCATGTTTTATTAGTGAAAGAACAGGCCAACTGTATTGACTTGATGAGATAGTTATGGGTATTGCTCCAAACCTGTCAAACTTAATAAAAGAGCAAGACACAGATCTGTTTGCATCAAGTGAATTACCTTTGCATAGGCTGCACGTATTGTTTGGTTGCTCAAAAATGAGCTCATTTACTACTCCTCCCATAATCATTTAAAATTATTTGTTTAACTTATTTATATATGGATTGTCAGAATGACATCATTCTCTGCCAGAGAGAAGTGTATTTGTCTTTACTGATGTCAGTGAAGTCAATGAAGTGAAGGTCTCTTCGTATCTTTTTAGCTACTGGACCATGTCTGAACATTTAATATATATCTTCACCAAAAAAAGTGTCTTGGCACAGATAAAATATCCCATGAATTCTGTGCAACCCTGTACTAACTTATTGAACTCAATGTAAAAAATGCCACGTCTAAAAAGTTTACCAGTAAGCCACACTTACTGTCAGAGAAGCCTGTGTTTTGCCACTGGAAACTGAACTTGAAGAAAAGAATCTTTTGCTTTTCAAAACTTGTTATTTTTCTTAGATAGAATATTGAATTAAGTGTATTTATATGCCTGTCAAGGAAAGGAGAAATAGCACATTATCTAGAAAGATCAACAGTAACACAGCTACTTTTGCAAAACTGGCATGGGGTAGGAAGTATTGAAGGTTTTTCTAAAAGCTGAATTTAATAGCAATATTTTGAGTAGATTTACATGGATTTCCAGAGTTCCATGGTACATAATAATTATGTTTTTTTCAGTAGGATTTTTACCCCTTTATGTAAGCTCTGTATGTTTGAATGAAGCACAGCAGCAGTGGGGAAACACAACAGGAGGCATGCGAAGTCTTACAAATAGACCTTGCCTTTTCAGATATGAATTTGAGCTACACCTTTTTTCCCCATGTGGTGCTGAAAGTAAGCAACTATATGAAGGTGTCTTCCTGGTCAACTAAGTCATCTTCTCTCTGCTCCATAGTTCCTACTGTAAACAGAAATGTTACTTTCTGCACCACTTCTTTCAGATGGATCAGGATCATTTTAACTACTCTTGTGTGAGTGCTGTTATTTCTCAGTATTATTCCCAGTTTTGCCTTTGTTTTTATCCAGAGCTGCTTCATTATTTAACCATTGTGCATCACTCTTGCTGTAACCTCTGCCAATCTTTACTGTTGCTACATTTGTCCTTTCAACATATCAGACTTACTCCCCAAAACACATAAGCAAATAGGCTGTCACACCCTGCTTTTCAAACATTCATGTAATTAAAGCACTGAGGAAACTGGCATGTAAAATGCAGCCAAAGATACATCAAGGTCACTCTTGCCCAGGTTTCTCCTTCTGTTTTACCAAACAAACATATGGTCTTAAATTTTTCCATGTTAAGTGTCTGACTCAGCTGAATTTATGTGATAAGCTTTGTTTTCTTTCACCCTTGCTGGTATAAGCAACAATAATTATAAATAATTAACTAATACGGCAACAGCACTTTAAAACCTTTAATCTGAAACATTTAGAGCACATGGGAGGTTTGAGTCCTGAGAAAGCACTTGGGCAAGAAGCTTTCTGTCTAGAGTTGTCACTCAGAAGCCGTCCCCATTTCTTACACTCTCTATATGGAGAAATGCCTCTGGGTGCCTGTTGCAGGAGTGTTTGGATCAGTTCTTGTAATGGTAGATGTTGAGCTGTTAGGACTAGGAAAGCACATCAGACTGATCCTGGATAATCATAAATTGCACTGGCTAGTTTACTCCATTCTCCCCCTATTTCTTGTATCCTCTCCAGCTGTGTTTTTGAAGGACACTCTTCTACGTCTGCACTGGCGCAAACCATGTTTCCAGTTAATTACTCTGGCTTTTGATAACCATCAGAGCATCTAGGTTCGAACCGGGCTGGCTGAGCACAGCTGAACACTCTCTTACTGAGCCAGGCTGAGAACTTGAAATAACACAGCTTGATACAGCACTGCTTTGTCCTTCTCAGCTACTGCAGACAGATTGCCACTGGAACTGGTATTGCTGCTCCAGTGTTGTGCCATGTAACCACAGCACATTACCTAGGTCTTCTACTCCCTTTGTAAAATTAGGGTTCAGTTCTTAATCTCAAGAAGAAAATCCAGCTCTACCTTCCATGGTATTTTGCATTTAATTCTCTTTTCATATTTTTATAAAAAGGCTGTTTAGTGATGTGAGCAGATGCACAGTTTAAAGGCAAAAGTAACTGCTTTTTTTAACACTCATTTTTACCAGGCTTTGCTTATCTGCATTCTAAATCTCACCCATAAAGTCTCTCGTAAACTGTACTTTAAACTATTACAGTAAAGGCTACTCATATAATATTTACAAGAAGTTCTTATCGTCTTAGGATTCCATTCTCCATGTCTTTTTGATTTCTAAGTAAAATTGTAACAGAAAAAGTCATAATATTGAACACTTAAACTTCCTTCATGCCTCAAAGAAGAGATTACTTGCTTCTATTTGCCAAATATCAGTTTTCTTTCCTTGGGTAAAACAGAGGAATAATATGAGTAAAGTCAATTTTCTAGCAAGTGAATATAAAGAATGAACATGTGAAAAACATTACATATAGATATCTGAAAACAAAGCACTGGATAAGGATTTTTTTTTTTTTTAATTTTATTTTCTCTCCCAAATTTTTAAATTAAAATATTAGATTAAATGTTAAGGTTAGATTAGATGTTAGGAAGAAGTTCTTTACTATGAGAGCAGCATGGCACCGGAACATGTGGCCCGGAGAAGTTGTGGATGCATCATCCCTGGAAGTGTTCAAGAACAGATTGGATGGAGCTCTGAGCAACCTGGTCTAATGGAAGGTGTCTCTGCCCATGCTGGGGGGATTGGAACTAGATGCTCTTTAAGATCCCATCCTACCTAAGCCACTCTATGATTCTATGATTGTGCAATACTGTGCAACGTATTCTCCTGCATCAGCTTTGCCATTGTTTTCTCTGCTGTGGCATTTCAGCAAAGAGGCATAATATGAGTCTACTGTGGCCTCTGATGTTCACTGAGAGTTTTACTATTGACAAAGTCCAGCCTATACTAGATAGCTTCTAAGTCATCAGAAAGCATAAACAAATCAAAGGTGAAAAGACAATTTGACCAATTTGGGTTTTATGGCTTAACATTAGCAGAATAAATTCTATTAGCCTTTGAAATTATATAAAACTGATTTAGCATTGTCTCTTAAATTTGAAAGACAAAAAATTAACAAATTAAGTGGACCAGCTGTCAGAAATGAGCAGGAAAGTAAAAGTTTTTCAGATTCTATCTTTGATTTTATCATGCTTTGTAGCCTGTTAGTTTTACAACTGTCTATGAGCTAGAAGTACTTATTAAAATAAACTACTAAGTTCTATTTATGACAACTGAGCTGTTAGTAAAATTGCATTAAAACACATCCTTCAAACGTGATAGTTATTTCTTACTTTTGAAGATGCCATTCTGCAGAAAAAGAAAATAAAAAATTGACTCCTGTGCCTCAATTATAAGCTTTTTTTTAAGAGGAAGAGTGGTCATGAACACTCCTGAATGAGCTTCTGATCATTAGATTACTGAGATTTCATTAGCTGGAGGATTTTTTCAAGCAAGGAAACAGAACTATGGCTGGAGTATAAAACATTTTCCAGGCATAGAGAAAGACGATTTGTAGTGACTAATTATATATAGAGGGAGGGAGGGAGGAACAGACGGAGGAAAAAGCAACAGTGTAAAAAATCAATGTTTAAAATAATTTGGAGTTGGGGGAAGAGCAATTTGAAAGTGTTTGGTGAACGATGATAAACTTATTAATTCCTCAAAACAATCTAGACAATGGCTTGATTATAGATAAAATAAAAGGCACATTTTGTAAGGATATCTGGGTGTAGGTGCCTATCAAGAATAAGCAAACCAAATTTGGTTCACATGGGATCAAATGGATTCAAAATGGTGTTCAAAACATAATGCTGTGAATATATCCCTCCCAAGGAGATTTTGGTTTTCTTTCTCTTCACATTTTTAAATAGAGGTTTCTCAAGGCAGGAGAACAAAATAAATTCTGTGGTGTGCTGCATTTGTCTGCGATAGGGCTAATTTCCTTCAGAGTGGCTAGTATGGGGCTGTGGTTTGGATTTGTGTTGAACACAGCGTTGATAATTTAGAGTTATGTCAGTTATTGCTGAGCAGTTCTTACACAGAATCAAGGCCTTTTCTGATTTTTGTACTGCCAGGCTGGCAAGGAAGTTGGGAGTGCATGCGAGGTTGGCGGGAGACATGGCCAGGACAGCTGACCCAATGTGAACAAAGGGACATTACATACCATGTGGCACCATACTCAGTATACAAATTTTGTGGAGGAAGGAAAAAGGGAAAGGATATTTGAAGTGATGATATTTGTCTTCCCAAGTAACTGTTGTGCATGTAAAGCCCTGCTCTCCTGGGCATGGCTTAACACCTGCCTGCCTAGGGGAAGTGAGGAATGAATTCCTTGTTTTGCTTTGCTTGCATGCATGACTTTTGCTTTACTATTAAACTGTCTCTATCTGAGCCCAGGAGTTTTCTAGCTTTTACCCTTACAATTCGCTCCCTGATGCTGCTGGTGGGGTAGTGAGTGAGTGGCTAGGTGGGACCTCGTGGCTGGCTAGGATTAAACTGTGATGTGTGGAAAAATTATTTTGTCTAGATCAATAGTTTTGGATAATGGGAACCTCAGTTCAATTTCTTACTCCAAAGTTAGTCCAGTCAGTCTCTTAGATTCACAACGGAATCCAAGCATTCTGACAAAATTTTTGTTTGCCTTCTGAGACTACATTAATAACAAGCTTTCCAGTGTGTTTCCCAACACTTATCTTTAAGGTCTGCAGCTCAGAGAGTAGAATGAATATCTCACAGCCCTCTGTAATGCTATGGGCAAATGAATGACTCCAAAATGAGAGTGATGTCTGCACACAGATTAGCTGAAGGATGCAATAGAGAAGAAATGGATAAATTTCAAATGCCACATCTTCTGGGCAAAAAAAGTGCCCAGTTTACCTGGAAAGTGGCCTTTATCTCTGCTTGGGTTGTGCTGTCCTCACCTTTGCCTTGAACATTTCTTTCAAAAGATGAAAAGAATTCTTATTTCTATTAAAAGATTGCTTACTCACCCTTCCCACTTGGCATTTTGTCCAAAGAAGGGGAGACTCTAGTTCACTGTCATCATTTGTTTAAGGCACTCCTATTCACATAGACAACACTTGTGAAAGCGTTCTTTTATTCAACAAAGACTCGGTAAGAAAGAAAAGAAGGCTTTTAACTTTTCTTGTTGCTGCTGCATCCAAAGAAACCCACAAAAAAAAACCAAAAAAGAAAAATATTCCTTATTCCTCTGCTAGGTAAGATTGTGTTTTACCAGCTGTTTTCCATCTCTGCCTTTCAAATGGGAGACCTACCGAATTATCTAGAGAGTTAACA
This sequence comes from Scytalopus superciliaris, assembly GCA_013400415.1. Lineage (NCBI taxonomy): Eukaryota > Metazoa > Chordata > Aves > Passeriformes > Rhinocryptidae > Scytalopus > Scytalopus superciliaris. The sequence continues at coordinate 773,781 of VXBX01006199.1, forward strand.
GAGGTATATGACTTATGCCTGCATATACTGCAGGGAGATCTCCAAAGTGTTCACAACACTACAGGAGGAACATGGTTGTGGAAGACGTTTTATAGGTAAAGCACTTTTCCTTCAATACTATTGCTGCTGGAGTAGCATGAAGATTATTAAATTTCTCATCCACAAACTTTTTTTAAAAAAAGAGTAATAACTGGGATAAAATTTACATTTGTATTCTCATTCGCAATTAAATACAGAAGGCTTTAATAACTGGATATTTGAGAAGCATTTCAAAGCTAGGTGCAAAATTTACAACTTCATTTGTATGTAGCATACATTTCAGACAGAAAGGGGTTTATATATTTCACGTCCTGCAATTCCTATTAATTATAAGGGAAGTTACAAAGTATACATTATAAACACCACATACCCCAGAAATCTGACTTTTAAAATCTTGTTCTTTTAAATTTTAAAATAAAATTCATAAATCATCAGACTGCAAAAGACATGAAGTAATGAAAACATGGGGAACAGATGAAGAAATTAAATAAGGGTGCTACAGAGATATTAGTCTGTTTTCATTCTCATACTGTGAGTGTAATGTACTGGAATTATAACTGTATGACTATCTTCTCTACTTGCTTTTCTCATTTTCTATGGTCAACATTATATTGAAATTATTGTGAAGGCAAACACCATTGTACAGTTACAAGTACTTTCAATAGGTAAAGTATACAGTATAAAGTCTCTACTGTTGCTAAGTAAATGTCATCTTTCCTCAAACCCACCAGCAAATATTGATCAAGAATCTCAAGTTTTCAATGAGCTCCTAAGTTAGAGTGAATTAGTTTATGCAGTTTGAGAACATTTACAGCTCCACTTACAACATCACTCTATGTTGTTAGGCTAACTAAGGATGTGGAGTGATTTTTTCCTAATTTTCAGAAATATGGAAGATGATTGCTGGACAGACTGCAGGAACAAGTTACTGCGGGGTGACATGGTTTGCATTTCCTTTGCGGAAAAGGTTGAACAAAGATAATTCAGGAGTACTAAGAGATTGGCTGAGGTGGCCGCTCTCAGTAATCTTTGGTGACTGGGACAGGTACCTCATGACTGGAACAAAGCAACTCTCACTCCCAAGGGCATGAAGGAAGATCCAGAGAACTACGAGTTTCTCAGCCTCATGTCAATCCATGGGAACATGGAATCTTCCTGGAAACCGTTTCCAGGCACGTGACAGACAAGAAATTGAACAGGATTAGTCAGCATGAATTCACCAAGGTGAACTAATGCTTGACCAACCTGAGGAGCTTCTATAGTTCTATCATTCTCTGAATATCATAGGTTCACATATCAGCAAGCATAGTTATTAATTTTGAAACTTGACCCTGCAGTAAAACTCAGTTACATAGCTCACATTTCTTTTGTTATTATTTTTCTATCTTTCCTCTCTCCCTTTATTTGCTTGCTCTTTTGAATCCTTATGAAGAGATACAACCAAGAATGTCTCAGCTTCCATTGTTTGCAAACACCATTTTTCAAGAAGGTGTTTCACTTGTGGATCAGTAGATGATTGGCCTTTGTATGACTGCACAGTGAGCCAAACTGTTTGAGATTCCTCCACTAGTTTTCTGTAATGAAAATCATTGCATTGAAGAAAACAAAACAAAACAAAACAACAACAGCAAAAAAAGTCTGAGGAAATAATCTAGTATTCCTCTCTTCACTTTACTGATCTATCTAACAATCTGTCAAAACAGACAGCAAATATCAGGAGCACAGTGGAGGTGTTATAGGATGTGTTAGCACTCCAGTCCTGTGTCATTGCTTTTCCACCTGATCTTTCACAAACCTTACTTTGCACTTATGACAAAAATAGAATTTCTGCTCTACAGGTGCTGAGTGACAGAAGGTCAGTTTTGTGAGGTTTCTAAAAGCTATTGTTCTCTACCTATAAATCAAAGGTCTATGTAATCAAGAATTTTGTTTCCAAGAGAGATCCAGAAAGAACATTTCAGAAAAGATGTACAAGCAGTGTAAGCATGATTTACCATGAAATTCTGCCAGCCTCCATGACTTTGCTGAAGTCTTGGTTTTTGTTTTTTTGGTTTTTTGTTTTTTTTTTCCCCATAGTTTCTAGTAACCTTTTGTAGATTTTTATTTCATTACTTTGGTTGCTTTCTGAACACATTTTTCACTTCAATATTCGTATTGTTCTCTAGTGGGAGATTTCAAAGCCTAATTATAAAGACGTGAAAAGCTTTTCTTCTGTGAGAACCTTCCTTCTTTTTGTTTTGAACTTGCCACCTGATATTTTTTGCTGTCTAGTTCTTGAAACATTCAAAAATCATTTCTCCTTTCTGTAGTTACTGTGATAGACTTCTGTTATAACATTCCCCATTTGTTTGTTTTTTTCATCTCAGGAAGATGCTAGTTTGCTCTACCCTTCAGTGTCCCTCTGTCCCAGCCCAGGAGCAGATTCAAAGCCAGCTCAATAAGGCATCTGTTTATCTCACTTTTTTCTCAGGTACTGTCTAAGCTTTGGACTTAAAGACAGGTAGGATTTGCCCTGATACATCATGCATAGGTGCATCATCACAACCAGCAGATCATGATCCATATCAAGTTGTAAGATGAAGTTGGATGTATCTTTTCCTCTTTACAAAAGAAGCAGTTAAAGGTATCTCAAAGATTAGAGCTCTGTGGAAATTATAGTGCAGAGACTTTTCCCTAAGACACTGAAAACATCAGTGTCTCTTGGGGGTGGGTGGGACATGTCTCAACAGCTTTAACTAATGATTGCCATAAAAGTTGTGGAAATAACTGTGAGAAAAAAGCTCAGAGTGATAGAGAAGACATGCACAGCAATGTCATCAAGTACTGCTCCTGGGATAACAGCCAGAATGGAGGTAATAACTCCTGATAGAAAACGGGGGACGAATTCAGTCCAAAGGGCATTCATTCATAATGCAAAAGACTTTAAAGCAGGCCAAAAAAAGTTCCAGATGTAATGAGCAAGGTGATACTTTATGAATCCTCATATCTTCTGCAATTTTGGAATGGGGAGAGAGCCAGCCAATAGAAAAGTCATATTTTCTGTAATGAAGAAAAGGTATGCATGGAAGTTTGCCTATATTTAACCCTTCAAATGTGTCAAGATATTTGCTGACTATGACCTTCAGAAGCTGTGAAAGAAGTTGATTTGGTTAAATGCTGGGATTTTAGAGATACATTTGGCTGACAAAAAATCTTGGATTTCTCATAGTCTTCTTAGATATATTAGACTATCTGATAGAGTGCCTACAGAGATGAAAGCCTCACTGTGCAAGGAAATGTGCAAAATGTATTGTGGAAGAAAGTACCAGCTATGAATTGCTTACAGTTTAAGCAGAAATGATGGACAGAGAGTAGAGTAAGAACAAGCAGTAAGACAAACTTCACACAACTGTCAGGTTCAATAGTCAGTGTATTTAGAAACAGTGCCAGAATATGCAGTGCCTATTCTAAGGTTGGTAACTTGTCTCTTGGATTGCTTCACACTGCATATGACTTTGGCTTTCTAAATAAACTGGATACTGCCTATCATTATTCTTTTTGTCTCATTTCACAATAATTTTCATAGATAGACTTGTAGGAGTAGAATTTCATTGTGTGATAATATCTCAAAATTTGGTTGGAAGTTGCTGTGGATGTTAATTGAAAGCTTTTCTACTTTCAGCATCTCAGGAAAGCTCAGCAGTATAAAATTTATCTTCTTCAAATAATTGCATATTGAATGGTAGTTACGTAGGTCGAGCTACTTAACTAAAATAGAACTAAAATAACATGACAAATAACAAACAAACAACCCTCAGAGAATTACTCTTTACAATAATTTGTATAATATGGAAGCCTACTCACAGATATTTCACAATTAGTGAAAAAATCTAAATTCACTAAATAAAAGTTGCATTTTGGGTAATTTTGAGCTGTAGGAATGTGGTTGTTCTGAATATATTCCAAGGAACACCTGAAAGGCTGAAAAAGTCAATGCCTAAAAGTAAGTATTCTGTGTGATGTGAGTCATGGCAAATGAAAGCAGTCTGGGACCCAAAATTCTTCCCAAACTCAAACTGAAGAGTTGCTGATAGTGAAACTGATTCTTGACACATGATTGTTTTTGAGAACATGTATGCATACATCTGGGACACTCAGGTGGGAAGCTTTTGGCACTAAGATTTTTCAAAAGTGGGAGAGAGTCTTGAGTGTATGAATTCAGAGTGAAAAGAAAGGCTGAAAAAAGCTTTGTTCTAACTACCAGATGTCTGTGCCCATATCAGCCTTTGGCTCTTTTTTTGGTGACAGTGAAGAAATTACTGATTGATATCTTGTCAGAATTGCAAGTATAACAGGATAATTTGGGTAAATGAAGAATGTTAACTTTTTACTGAGACAAGTGTGGTCAAAATAAGTTGCATTTTCCTTGAAAATAAGGTTCAACAATGATGAAAGAGAATGTGAAGTTCTGATGAAGGGCCTAGTGCGGCCCTGAGGGGAAGGTGGGGGAGGGAAAGAAAGGGACACACTCCGGGGAGCGAGGTTGGTGCTGCCTACGCGAGCACGAGGAAGAGAGAGCTTTATTCAAAACGCTACAACTTAAATAGGGTCGGGGGGCTGGGTCCTGACCCCAGGAGCACCCTGGGAAAGTTTCTGAGAAGGGTCTGGGGCAGACCCAGCCATACAAGGCAAGATTCTTCAAAACTGGGAACAGAGAGGCAGGTGATACCATATAAGGGAATGGTACAGTGCTGCAGACACGGACCAATCAGGGATGGGTTATACAGCATGAGGGACAGAAACTTCCAGCAGGGACACACAGTGAAATAAAGAGAATGATAAAATCCTCAAACTTCGTACAGATTTCAAACTGCAAAACAGTCCTTAACATAGCAAGAGTCCATACAAACACAGCAAACAGTTCTTAGCACAGATCTGTGCTGCTTTCCACAGCTAATTTCTCTTCTCTCCTCCAACAGCCTAGAGCACAAGTCTTATGAGAAACAGGTGAGGGAACTGGGGTTGTTTAACCTGGAGAAAAGGAGGCTCACGGGAAATCTTACTGCTCACTAGAACTCTCTGAAAGGAGGCTGCAGTGAGGTGAGGGTTGGTCTATTCTCCCAGGTAACAAAGGACAGGATGAGATGAAATGGCCTTGAGGTTTGCCAGGGAAGGTTTCAATTGGATATTAGGAAAATTTTCTTCACTGCAACGGTGTTCAGGCATTGGAACAGGCTGCCCAAGGAAGTCACCTATCCCTGGCGGTATTTAAAATATGTGTAGATGTAGCACTTAGGGACATGGTTTAGTGGTAGACTTGGTAGTGTTGGTTTTATGGTTGGACTTAATGATTTTACAAGTCTTTTCCAACCTACATGATTTTATGACTGATTATTTTTAATGTTGACTGTGGGGGCTATACAAAATAGAAATCCATGCACAGCTAATCCAGAAAAGGTATGAACATGCAATCTCAATTCTGTTGAATTAGCCACAATATACAAAGCTATAATAATGCAAGCTTTATTGGATATACTATATTTTTGCATTTTTATATTTTTAATTTTATTTATAATTGCCTTCTGTTACAGTATAAGCAAAATAATGAATTTTCAGAAGTTAGAATAAATGAGATTTTTTTTTAATTTTTATTTGTTAAGATTTTGGCATTGTTGTGAACAGGATGCAGGACTAACCTTGGCACTGATCAGTGTGGGGTTTTTTGATACTGGGGACAGGCAAGGGATTCTCATTTTCTTTGTCTGCCCTTATCAGGATGGATGCTGTATGGCAAATGCACAAAACAATGGCAATTGCTGCAACAGCCATTTCCCTAGATGAAGTAATTTTAGCTTATCTGCCACTATTTTAAAGCCAGATGCATAACAATTATTATCATCCTACTAAGCTTTCTGCTGTAGAAATGAGAATCCTGGAAGTTCTAAGAATGTTGAACATGGAGAAAGGTAAGAGGTGGGGAGACCAAAAAGCATAAAGTTGGAACTCAAGTTCCTGTAATAGTGTGTTAGCCATAGCTGAAGTGCCTCTGCAAAACACCACCATGTAATAATTTGGTCCAAAGACTATCTGTAGTGAAATAGGAAAAAACTGCCTGGAAATAGATTTTTACTGCATCACACCTGCAGACTATTTCTATTTTTGTTTTGTAGGGGAAAAGACTATTATATAAGCATTTTTTCATCTGAAGGAGAATGCACATTGGGCTAATTTTGAAAACTGGCTCTTCTACTAGAGGTGCAGAATGAAAAAAAAAAAAAGCTGGAAAAAAAAGGTGTGCTCAGAGCAGCATCATTCTGGCAGTACCCTGAAGAACAAAGAGATTTTTTTTAATTACACGTCCCTTTTTTTTTTAAGGAACTGCCAGAACAAGTTTCATCAAAACCCTTTCTCCAAGAACCTCATCTTTAGCAGTGGCCAACAGGGTATGCTAAAGAAGCAGAATAAAGTAAGATCCTTTTCCATGGAATATTATTCAATCTGTACATAGTTTGAGGATTTTCTGGGCCTTTAGTTGCATCCAAGGCATTGCATTTAGTAGCTGTTGACACCACCTATCCTGCATGAATTTGTCTAATTCAGCTTTAAACCTTTGGCCTCCGAAACAGTCTCTAGCAAAAAGTTCCACAATTTCATTATGTCATGTGAAAGTGGTGTTTGTTTTCAAACTATTGCTAGTTCCACTGTGTTCTCCTTGTTGCTTTATTGCAATAGTGAGCAAACTTTTTTAGTCACTTCAGTTACATTGTTTATGTGTTCATAGACCTCTGTACAGTTGCCTATTTCACTTTTTCCTAAATCATTTACAGATACAGCTGTGTGGTAAGATTTTACTTTTTGGTAAAGGAGGTAAACAGACTTTTCCTTCACCTTGTGTGTGGGCACTTTTTTTACCAGGAAAAAACATCTGTGAAACCCTGAGCTTCAAATTCTCTAAATAACGGGAGAAACCACAAGGTTCGGGGCTTTTACCATTTGTTTCCATTTGTAATATACAGTCCAGAAGCAGCTGCTTTTGCAGATTAGACATAAAACCTCAGGCAAGTGGACCCCAGTAATGGCAGAATCATCTCAATTTGCAGTCTATGGAACCACCCACTTTCATGATGTCAGCTAAACTAGTTGCTAGTTTAGACTGATGCTAGTATAAAAAATGAACATAAAGTATCAAGATCACATTAGTAGCACAGTAACAATAGTCAAGTTTTTTAATGTGCTATACCTTGAACTGAAACTTTTTCCAATAGCAAAAAATGGCTTCAGATCTTTATTGTATTGAAACAATAAAATAAATATAGCAAAGGGTTCTTCAAACCTATTTAAGGTTATAACTTTCAGTCTCCATCCAATCCTGAAATATGCTACTTTTCTCCCTCCTTTATCTATCAGGTTGGCAATATAATTGACTGGTTCTAAGAAATCTTTCTGTTTCTGTCTTTTTTTTTTTTTTCATTTTTAAATCCATTTCATTGTCCTATTCCACTGACTTCCTCTGATGTTGAGTATTCCACATAACAGTATGTCCTTTCATCTTGTTTTTTCCCAGATGGCTAACACTTCAAAGGAATCCAATTAGAAAACATTTTACTATCTACATATGAAGTACAATTCACATCTAAATATATAAAATGTGTTTCTTTCTGAGCTGTAGAAGAAAGGAGTTTTTTCTTGTTTTGACCCAACAGAACAGTGTTAACTCTCAAAGGGATAGTGTTAACTAGTTCTTGGCTAGTATAGTAGCTTCCTAAAGCACTATGGTTAGACTGATAAAAGATGAAATTTGGGATTAGAATCTACCCTCCCAAATTAGATCTCTAGTTGATCAGAATTGATCCTCTTTGGCAGATCTGGCCTTGTCCTCCATGTTGGAATTAATATGCATTTCACATTGAAAGTTCACTACAGAAAAAGCAGGAACAGGCCTGGTGAGAAGAACCATAAATTTAAGTGTCCTATCAACCTGTCAGTGGTCTGCACCAAGCAGCAGAATGGATCCATGGTTCTTCCTACCCACAACCCTCCTAGCCCAGCCAGCTCTGAGCTCCTGGCTGCTCTGTGGCTCATCTGGAGGAGGAGTGTAAGGCATGTGCCCCCTCACTGCACTCACTGTTGTCTGGGACTGTGTCTCTTGTGCGTGTTGCACCACACAAAATTGGAACCTACTTGACAATGCGGCCATTACAAAAACCTTGTCTATCATGTCAGATGAGAGCTGCTTTCCAGTGACCGTGACTAGCTCATGGAGTGAGTCCAGAGGAGGGCCATTAAAATGAGTAGAGGAATGGAGCACCACTACTACAAAGAAAGGCTGAGTCTTGAGTTTGTTCAGTCTGCAAAAGAAAAGGCTTCAGGGTGACCTAATTGAGGCCTTCCAATAAGTGAAGAGAGCCTGGAGGAAAGTAGGAGATATTTTTTACAAGATTATGTAGTGAGAAGACAAGGGGGGATGAATTCAAATTGAGAGAAGGCAAGTTTAGATTAGATGTTAGGAAGAAATTCTTTGTTGTGAGGGTGGTGAGATTCTGGAACAGATTGCCCAGACAAGCTGCAGATGCCCCATCCCCAAAAGTGTTCCAACCCAGGCTGGATGGGGCTCTGAGCAACCTGGTCTAGTGAAAGGTATCCCTGCCCATGGCATGGGGATTGAAACTAGATGATCTTTAAGGTTCCTTCCCATCCAGGCAATTCTATGATTCCATGATTCTCTTTCAAGACCTTTAGGCAGATTTTTCCTTAAATGTGTGGATCTTGTGCAGGAGGCACAAATATAGCTGCCCAAAATCACCATTTACAGAGAATGCACAAGAAAGCATATTTAAAGGGGCAAGATAATTTTCAAGATATGACTGAGCCCAAATAAATTTGCAGAACTCAGAGCTGAAAAAGTCTGTAAAGCAGACACCCTGGAAAAGCCATCTCTTACACTAATAAGTTTTGGTGCTCACCTTGCAGATAACAAAGGACTTTGGGTACACTAAATCTCATAGGAAAGTTCATTTATACAATGTTGCACATAATGGAGCTCTGGAATCAGAATTCAGTGTTAAATCAGTTAAGCAACATTATAAATTTGAGAAGGTAATGGCATTCTTTTTGACCCTTGCAAATCTCAGTCTGGATAAACAACCATTTGCATTTGCAAATAAAAATTTTGCACTAAAATTTTCAAAACAAGTTTTTGACCATTGTTCAAATAATTGCTACTCTTGGATCACTAACACAGGTATTGCAAGTAAAATACTGAGATCAATTGCTCTGCTAAAAAACATAGATAATACATGGAGAATATCCTGTCTGGGCCAACACAGTAACATGCAGCTATGAAGCATGAGGCTTTGGAGACTTGGTAAAATTAATATAAGACGTTTTAATGAGGGACATAGAAGATGATTTTTTGTTCCCTTTGGATAAAGTCTCTGTCATTGTAGTGATGTAAATAAAGTTTTGAGAGCCAAAAATAGTGAAAAACACTATTAATAAATGTATCTCTTCACATATGAAATTCTTCAGTATGTATAAGAAGTGATTATTTTTTCTGTATTTTGAATACTTCCAGTTCAAAAGCTAGTTAAAAAGGAACTTATTATAGACAAAAATAATTCATTCCTCAGTCTGTTTTTCCATATTAAATAAACACTGATAAAGGCTCAATAAAAAAGAGCTTTATCAAAAGCTTGCAACAGGGAAGAAACATTCTCCTAAAACAAAAAAGCACAGTATAACCTAAAAGTAGCTGCAGTTAATCAAGTGTATAATATGAGACAAATAATCTGTACTCAGGCAGCAACATATATTTACAGTGTTTACTTCTTGATGATGATGTAGAATAAGTAAAAAAAAGGCCAGACATTCAATGCTATATCTGAATTTTAACTGAACCTAGATTTATTTCTGCTTTAGATTTGAAGGCCAGAAAGTCATTTTAGTCTAAGTGATATTTGTTGTCATCACTGAACAAATCAGATTTGATTTTCTTGTTACAAACACAAACTCATCTCTCTCACAGGATTGTCTGTAAATTAAAGAACGAAGATGTGTTTAAAACTCTTGGGCCAAACTGCAGGAATTTTAAACAGGCAAACACAAATTACCTCGTGAATCTTCCGGGTTGCTTCTATATGCTTTCAACATTTTTAAATAAGGATTTGAACTTGTCACTGTACATTCTGTAAATAACAGACTAATATTCCTTACAGGTTTTTAGACAGAAAACATAATTCATATGCAATCAGATAAGAGAGTTTTCACTAACTTATTCAAGATGTCATGTGCAATGTTCTTGAATTGCCAACTCAAAGTTTTTCTATTAAAATAAACCACTGGGAACTTAGGTTGTTGAAACTCTCTGTATTATGATCAGTAATGCCTTGTCTAGAAAGTGCACACAATTTAACTTTGTGTTCATTTAATTTCCAAAGTGTCTCTAGGAAAGAGTTTATTCCAATTATCTAAAAGACAAAAATGGCAAATAAAATACTGAGGGAGATGTTTCACTGAGAAGGGGTTGGCTTTGAATCATCTCTGCACTTCATTATCCTACAATCAAGCAATCAAATTTCTTCACCTCTGGAATTCACATTCTGCTGATTATCATTTATGTACTTTAATTGGTTACACTGTAATTTCTGACTAGACCCTTATGAACAAAAGGACTGTTACTGATGGCTCATTCACAGTTTTAGTCCCCTTTTTGTAGTTGGCTAACAGATTCCCTTCAGATTTCTCTATCATCACCTACACAGCTCTCCCACTGGCTATAAAATACTGCAGCAGCTTGTAGGTAATTGATCAGACAAGTGAACTGTAAAATATTCATTTTCTACTTCAACAGCTAGATAAATCTCTTGGGAAGTGGATGAAAATATTGCTTATGCACATCAGGGTTGGTGTAGTAATAGCAAGGTTGCTGATAAGCAGGGGTCTGCTACAGAGTTAATGCTTAATTCTGTTGCACGCCAGAGGTGGGGAAGCGTGCGGTCTCCCTTTGCCTGCAGCTAGGAGTCTCATTACACATCGAACCCCAGGCATCAACACCAATGCACCAACCATGGTGCTTCAGGGATGGTGCTTCCTGTTTTAATTAATCAGGTTCATCTCGGTGTAATATGCCAAAGAATAAATTAACACTTAGTTACTGTAACCAACATGCCAAACCCCAAAATACTAATAAACTGGAGAGCAGGAGTGAAAAAGGGACTGACAGAAAAGGGAGAGGAGAGGTAAAACCTGCTTTTTGCCTTTTCATCCACAGTAATTTTTACAATCTCACTTTCTTTTTTTTTTTTTACACTAAGTTTTCAAAAACCTGACAAACTGCTTTAATTAAAAGCATTTAAAAGTGGCTACATACAGACTTGAGAGCAACAGCAGAAAATGAATTATTTTCATCTTTATCTTGCTGGGATGCCATAGTAAGAGACTCTGAAGGTAATTAGCAACAGCTTTGTTTCTAATTTGTATTAAATGTTTATTAGGCAACCTTACTCAAGTCTAGACTATACTAATAAGAAAATGCATGCAGTCCCTTCACCTGCTTTCTTCTCACACAAGAAGGAAAAAGCTAAGCTAAGATTTAAGTACTGAAACCCGTGGTTTCTTTTTGAAGCATCAGAGAACGTTTGTTTTCCATGTCCTTGGAGTGTGGTGTCAATCAGCTTAAGATGAGACATTTGAAATAAAAAATAATCAATGCTATGTATTCCACTGTAGTTGTGAACACCTGGGGAAGACAAATGAAACACTGCAATTTTGCAGTGGAAAAGCAAGTATATTACAGGTGCTGCAGCACCTACAGTAGACCTGCTGACAAGCAAATCAGCCATTCTTGGATCAGAATAGTCATTTGCTGTAACAGCAGAAGGTAGGTCCACGTTCCTTTCCATATCAGCTAGCCTCTGATGATTTAAATTCAGTGCCAGCTAAAATGATGGTAACAAATCGGTCAGTCAGAAAATTTGGGCAGGCCCCTAACACCAGACAGCATTATCCAAACATACTTTTTTCCCCATTATACTACTAGATAGATTTGTTCACACATAATCATGACTTTGAGGGGAAACCCTCCAGGCTGGAATCAGCAGCTCCACTACAAATGAATGCCATGGCATTCAAGGACTCTCTCAGGTATTGTCTAGTTCCTTGACAACCTAAATATTCTGAAATGTATTCTATCACCGCATAACCGCACAAGGCAGGCCTTTATCTTCTGCAGACAGCAAAACTCAGATTATTTTTGTACGCTTTGCATATTTTTTGATGCAACTAAAGCAAATAACATCCTTAATTAAGATTCTGAAAAGCATCTTCTGGGTTTCTAGCACCCCAGGTGCAGAGTGTTATATCTCATATTTCTTTCTGAAAAAGACTGGTGAAGATGAAAGTAACTATATAAAACAAGAAAACTATTTGAAACCAAGAAATATTAGAAAGCACTACAAAGCAAAGAAACACAAATGAAAACAAATACTGGAAATAGTACACAGTTCCCCTTGGTCCTTGATAAATAAATCCTGGTATTTTAACACTTCTTAAATTGTCATTCAGTAAAAAGATAATTAAAAACAAAAGTAAACCTCTGGTAATAATGAGGCGATAATGAAGTGCATCATGGAAATCAAGTGTCTGTTTAATAATTGGGTGCAATCTTCACATTTTGAATGCCATTTGTGATAATGGCAATTTTTTTAAAGGGAAATAGATGGATCAGGAAGTTTGTTTTTTTTCTAGGATTTAAATTCTGTTATTTCTTCTAATTGCTCTAATAGATATTTAAAGTAAAACAAATTCCCTTCCCTTCCCTCAAGAATAGCTTTTGTCATTATTTGGATAAGAGTTGATAGGAAAAGCCTTCATCCATTTGTTTTCCGCTGAAAATATTGTTGTTCATTTCCGCCCTTGCTTCCCCTCCCCCCCAAAAAAAGTTTCTATTCATACCTCACTGAGCTCTACAAATTTTATTTTGGTAGGTTGCTATATAACTCTTTATTATGAGCCACTCATCCCTGAAAATAGAAATGCCTTTGTTTACAGAGTCTATCTTTACATGATTTTATCATTTCCTTTTTAAATCCAGGTAGCTATTGAAATCAGTACCAGCCTAGATAAGCATGTACTGTGTTTTACAGATTTCACCCAGTATTAAAGTCATATGCCTTTTATGAAGTTTTGTGAAGGACCAACTCTCCTTTATGGGTCAGAGCTGCTTGAAAACATTCAAGCACTACTGAGCCTTAATCACCCTGGGTACTTTCCAATCACCTTTATGTCGAGCTCATCTCTCTTTTTCTATCTATATGACACAGAAAATGCATTTAATAAATACTGTATTGCTGAGAAGCATGAAGAGGACACTGATCTATGAGCCGGTAGAAAAGCTACTAGAGGGAAGATCTCCAAATGTTTGTTGCTGTCTCTCAAGCTTATGAGAGCACTCGCAGAGTACTGTTGGTGGGTTGAAAAATACTTGAATGTGAAGAAAAAGACTAAGAGTGGCTCTAACATAAACAGAAATAGTGGCAGAATAAAACAGAAGGGAGAGCAGGGCTAGAATTAAAGAAGAGAAAAGGGAGAGAGTGCCTGAAAGAAGGAGAAACAAACATTAACCACTCATGTGGAGGAGGTAGAGAAATACAAAGTGAAGGTGAACCTGGGAAGAAGGGAGGAGTAAAGGGAAGGTGATTTTATTTCTCACTATTCTACTCTATTACAATTAATTTTCAATAAGGTAAACTATTTTTCCCAAAGTAAAGCCTATTATGCTCAAGATGGTAGTTGGTAAGTGATCTCTCTGTCCTTATCTCAGTCCATGAGCTTTTCATCATATTTCCTCTCAGTGTTCTGCTCAGAAGAGAGACAGATAAGAGGCAGTCGTTGGGAACCTGGTGCCAGTCAAGGTTAGCTCACCACAAACAGGCAGCCAGGGACAAGGCTTATTTCTTGGTACTTTCTGAGGTGTGATAAAATGGTGACAATTCCACAGAAAAGAAACCATGAAGAAGAAATACACTTGTATAGACTTGTTTTCATATCACCCTTTTATTCTGGGGAATAGAGATACAGACCTGTCACTTCCCAAGAAATGCCCTATTTCACAAGCCATATTCTGTGCTGGCTGGAATGGGAGGAATAGCCCTGGTGGAAAGATGCATTGCACTGCTTAGGGCTTGCAAATGTGAGGGGTAGGTATTCTCCTCCTTGTCTTAAAGTATGTGTTCTGTATTTTAAATTCTATAGTGGATGAAGACAAGAATGTAACTTCAGGAATAGACTTCTTTATGTGCAATCCAGGTATTGTTCCAGTGGAAGAAAAACTATCTTCTGCTTAACAGGAGAGTGCTCTAAGCTTTAGGTCATTGTAGAACATGACCTTCAGATCCCATGTGTTGAAGGAAATACAGTAGTTACATTCCCTTTCTCCAAATACATATTATGTTTTTCTGTGTGCAACTAATTGTGAGACTAAGACCATTTTCTGTAGGGTATTATGCACAGCAAGAGTCTAAGTATTTGCAGAGATATTTCAACCGGAAACAGAAAATTTCACAAATAACACATCCAAATCTTAGTATACGTTGTATCCATCTAAAAGGAGAAGAAAACTATCTTATTGTTTGAACAGCTTCCTACTTCTTTTCATTTTCTCTAAATGCTTTATCTGTCTGGACTTAGCCATTTTTAGGCTCTTTATGGTATGGCTATTTTTCCTTTAACCACTGTAATTTTTCCAAGCACTAACAATCATCTTTATATAATTCGTTTAAAGGCTGATAAACCCTCTCCTTTTGTTGCACAAATTTGATGTGTCAGTTTTCCCCTCAGTGTTGAAATGCAGGGCTCTATGCAAGATAGTTCTTTTGTTCATGTAATCATGTACCTGCCTTTCTATAAATGGCTCTACTCCACTTTCAACAACAATATGTCAAAAGTTCCTTTCACTATTTTACTTTTTTTCTGGTTCTGTTTGGTTATCAGAGACTTAACTGAGTAACTATAGTCAGTGCTTTTGCAGTCAAAAAGTTCAGTTCTTCTAGCTGCTGTCATGAATCTAGATAATTTACGAAGATTCTATTTCCCAGTTAATTCACTTCTATTTCAACAAGTCTTCCAAGTACTGTGTACATATACCAGCTATGATTTGCAGGAATACCACATTTCCAGCAGGCTTTGGGAGAAAGAAGCAAAGACAAAAGGCAGTATACGTGGCCCTGATTAAAATACAGTGTTTTGGATTTGTTGCATATTCCTTATTTGGGTCTTTTTACATCTCTGTCAACTCTATCTAAAGTAAAAATAATGTTTTTGTTTATTTTCACAATACCATTTTTCTTACTCCAGCCTTTGCTATAGAAAACAAGAACTGGATTGCAGGCCCCTCTTCAGAGGTCTTTTACAGGCAATTGAGACAATTCTGTAAATTTCAGTGCAAATGGCATAGTTGGAGACCAAAAGGTGCCATGGCTTGACAAAAAGTAATCTGTAGTACAATGGAGAAAAAAAGAAAAGCATTCAATAGTGTAAGGCTTGATATGCACGCAGGTGACCCCAGGTACCAGGCTGTGGCTAAAGTTTTAAAGAAAATTTGTTTTAACAGCCAAGAACCCTGCAATATAGCTGGCCAAAAAGTAAAAAATGGAAATCCCCTTTGGTGCTTTTATAACACCACCTTTCACATGTGCAATAAAACCCCAGGCTGAATTATTCCCCTGTGGTTTATGGCCTGCCTGGACCAACTGTGGAGTCCTGAGGCATGTCTGTGAGAATTTTAGCACTTGTAGCAAGGGATTTACCTCCTGGCAGATCGATAAAGAGAACATACACAGCATCTTGCATGAGAATGAATTCTTTCCGTCTTAAGGCTTTTCCCTGGCATCAGGAGTTTTCTTGAGCAGGTGCTAACCTCTCCCTCCTTGCTATTTCTTCCAAAGGTCTTCTGCACCTACAGATGGAAAATAGAAAATAAGTTTCTCCTTCCTGTGGACAAGAGAAAACAAATGAAAAAAAAAAAAAAAAGATCACCCAAACAATTGTGGTTAGCAAGAACAGTGGCATCATACTTTCTTCTAGAACTATTCCTCAGTTAACTTCAAGACTGTACTCGACTTTACAAACTTGCCAGAGGAACTGTTGGACAGAAAATTGCTTCCTGCACTCATCACTGTAATTTGATTCAGTTGAGTATTTTGATACAATACTTATTTATTCCATTCTCCCTTCTAGATATTGCTTCCCACCTTCTAATCCTTTCCTTCCTTTTAAAAACATTTATGGACATTGCTCTAGAGGTTGACAAAAACATCTACCAATAAATCAGGATTAATTTACTGGTTTGCATGTAGATACTCAGGAATCATATGGCCAACTGTTCATGTCTGGAAAGCGTCACACACCATCCAATGCCTAATTGTGCAACTGAATACCTTGAATCCATGACAAAAGCTGTGTTTTCACATTCATAAAATATCAACTGTGATACTGCATAGCTCAGTCACTGTTTTGGAAAAGCATATCTACACTAAGCACTATCAGAAATACAGATTCAATATAAGGTTGTTAAACAATAATTCAAAAGTGATTTAGAAGTAGCTTGAGGGGCATTTGAAATCCAGTGTATCTGAGTTTGAAGCATAATCCGCAGAAACACGGAGAAAACAAACATTTTACATGTGAACATAAATTAAAACCTTAATTGTTGTTCTACCCAGTATTTTTATATATTTTGAAACAGTAATCCCACATTTGAAAAGCTGGAATAATGAGACTAGAACATAAATGCTTTTATTACTGATAAGAATTGAAACACCAAGAATGGCAAATCAGATTAAGATAAAATGTGCAACCCTTTAGTCTGTAAAACAGCCTAAAGAAAAAAGAATCTAATTTTCAGTGGCCATTTCATAATTGTCCAAAGAGTAATGAGATAAGTTGATTTTTTCTATTTGTCTATTATATGTTTATCCTTTTAGAATTATTACAGTTATCATATTACTATTTAAATATTTTTGTCTATTCCTGTTTTCTTGTGTTACAGAAATAACTAAGGATCTTCAGCTATAAAAAGGACAGAGAATGCCTAGATATACACTTAACCATTAAACATCTCACTAGGCCATCTATTTAAAGGGCAAGACTTACCAGATCTTTTGCTATTCAGTCAGAATTAATTGAGCTGTTCAGGGCACAATTAGCTGTCTTTTCAGATGTGTTGTTCCCTTTTGTACCAACTGTTCTGCAGAAGGCAGCTTATTCACAATATAAGAAGAAGAAGAGCATGTAAAAAGAGCCAACAGCAACTTATAATACACTGAAGCATTGAGAAAAGGCTTGTTGTTGCTCAGTGAAGAACAGTCATGTGAAGCAAAAAATTTCAGAAAGCCTAGAGAAAATAGAAAGAATTATCTTGAACATATTTGGAGTTCCTCTTAAATGGAAATGAATATAAACAATTTTCCTTCTCTTTCCACTGTTAGAAGGAATTGGAAAATTTTAATTTAAATTTTAGCTATGTGAATCTTGAAAATGTTCATAATCTTGGGCTTGATAAACATATAAAAGTTGCTAAGAATGAGCATATGCCTTCCTTTCAAATGAGATAAACAACTTTAGAGGTTTTTTTATGGCATTTGTGCTGACAAAACTTTGTAGCAGTCCTAGTACACTCTGAGGTGCTATGGATTTATACCATTACAAGCAGAGGATTTTATGTTTTGCAGTCCTGAGAGGGTGCAAGTGTAAATAGAAGAACAGATTTTCCACAAGGTAAAAAAAAAACCTAAAATCTGCCCACTTATGTAAGCATTGCATAAATCTACCTGGAATGTCTGTTTCAATAATAAAGCAATTTACTCAGCCCTGAGAATAAATGTTAATGATGAATGTTTCTTAATTTAACCAGTCCATCTGTCTAGTTAAATTTCTCTTTTACTTCAGAACAGGAGTGAAGTATGACAAAATATCCACAGTAGGTAAATTGGAAATGGTGTCTGTTAGGAGTAAAAAGGCCCCAAAAACTCTGGTATGAAAAAGTCTTCTAGTCAATAGAGAAAAAAACATGGTTGTAGAGGGATTGACAGACTATCCAGACCAAAATATTATTTATTTTTAAATAATAACAGTTTTACATTAGGGTTTTTTTTAATTCTAAAATGCACTCTTCCTAGCATGTGCTACTGGCAGCACAAGGAACTTTTGAACTGGCTGCCACTACTGTGAAGAAAACATGGTCTTCTGCAGGCTTGCACATACAGAAATTATGGTGTGAGGTAGAGTGATCCAAACCCAAGCAGAAATCTGAGGTGTCCAAAGAGAAATCTAAGGCTGGCAAGTGCGGAAAACATTGTATTGTATCATTAACCTCATGTACCAGAAATGCTGGGGAAGTCAGCGGTCTTGTTCTATATTTTTGAAGTTACACAAATAAAATAAAACATTTTCAAACTCATAATTTAGCCTTTTTGAATTTTAATATTATTATATACAGTCTGAATAGTTGTCAGTTTAACAACATTATGGAAAGTAAGTATGTTTTGTCTATATTCCCACTACCTCTTTCAAAGGAAAGCTACTATTAGCTGTTAATAATAAATTATGAGTTTTCTTCTCTGACAACTTTTTTTTTTTTTCAGGAAAATACATACCCTTTGGGATTCAGACATTTTTTCTGGTAATGAGCCACTTTATCCCTGCAACATTTCAACCTTCTCATTGTAAAGTCTGACTCCTATTACAACCAGCTTTTTTAGCTCCACAGATTCTTCTTCTCCAATTAAAGCTTCCTGTCGAGTAGACAAGATTTCTTCAGGAGGGAAATGTTAAAAGTCAGTGAATTATGGAATACCATAAAGCACACAAAAGCCTAAAAACTGTTCCTAAAGGCTAGTAAATTAAAATACTTTCTTCTGTGATAATTGGTTGTGATTTTAGTTGAATATTCTGCAAAGCAATACCAAAGTATAGTCCTCCTGATAATTTTGAAAGGTTGTGAGCAGCACTGAGGGAAGAGAAATGCCAAGAAGGATTTAGAGTAGGAAAGAAAAAGGAAATTAAAATTTAGCTTGGACAAATTCAGTATAATGCATCCACAACAAGATAATTTAAGCATATAGATAGCCAGTAGAAAATATATTTTAGTAGGCAGGCATGCTGGAAGAGATTTAGACATCGGATGGATCACAGACTAGATATGACAATGTAATTTAGTATAAAAAAGAAACAAATATATTAATCAATTTTTGTCAGTGAAGGCATCGGGCTGTAGAGCAGCAAAATAATGTGTCTGTTGGTTTGACCCTGTTACACATCAGTCTTGTACATGATTTCTGTGACAGGAGGATCAAGTTCTCTACAGGCCTAATTCACATAAAATTCTCTGAAATCAATGAGTCCAAACAATGACTTCTGAGATCTGTGAATGATGTTTTACACTATTATAGGCCATTTGTTAGCAAAAAGGTATGATATGCTGCACATAAGTTGAGAAAAAAACTCCCATCCAGAATTAGAGACATTCAGAATGGTTGTATATAGTATGATTGAATAATACAACTGTTAAATGACAAAGAAGACAGTCAAGAGAAAAAGAATAAATTTCTGATTATAAAGAGGAAAATAGGATTAAATTCTGACTGCAAAGTACATTCAGTGATGGAATAATCTCCTTACAATGAGAGTTTGAGGCCTAGGCACATTGTAACTTTGAATTAGCAAACTGGAAAACTCATTAGGAAAAATGACTGCAAACTGGCAGGAAGGTGGCTTGTCACAGCTTCATCATCAGTATATATACAGTGTTCTGAAGTTCCTTCCTCCTTGTGCCAGCAACACTTTTAAGTGTTGTTCCAATGGCAATCAGAGATTCACCTGTGGCAGTCACATGCAAATAAATCCTTATATGACTACCAAACCTGCACGTGTCACAACCTGCTGGAGCTGCAAAGCGCAGCTTCTGGTGCAAGCCTGCAATGTCAGGAGTGCAACCACTAGGAAACCACAAGGGAGCTGTTGCTTCTAAACAACAGAGAGAAATATCTGAAGAGAAAAGCTTTTGGCTTTATTTTTCCTCTTTAAAAGTGAAATGTGTATGCTAACTGAAGAGGTTCTGTGACAGCCTTAGGTAAGAAGGGCCTGACATAGTGAGGAAGGTAGACAACGAAAAAGCATAGCTTCACTAAGACAATTGTATTTTGCCAATATTTAGCTCCTCAAAACAGCTGAGAATTCCTGAAATTTTTCCTTTCTGCTCATATATCTAGAAGAGTTAACTATGACAGTACTTTTAAGAGAAGACTGTAGTAACTGAGTAGGCTCAGATTAGTAGTGTTTCGGAAATGGCAGCTCATCCAATTTCCCTTTCATTTACTCTGCTGAGAAACAAAAGTCACACTTGAATGGAACTGACCCATTCAGAGTCTGATTTAGGTATCTTCAGGGTATTAGTAGCTTGGACTAGGTTCAGACTTCTGCTTTGAATGAATAAACTTCTGTAGACACCTTATTATCACAGGGCTTTTGGGTTTTTAGGATAGGATACCAGACTCTGCATCAGAAGACATGGGAGCTATTTCTATCTGAGCAGCTGATTTGATGTGTGCTTTTGGGATTTGCAGAGTAATGGTGAGAAATGCACACATTTAACAACAAGCTCTCTCTTTTCTGCAGTTCAGATCATAAACACCTTTTAGCAAGAGAAGGGACTTCAGTTTTTATACTCGCTTTCTTACACTCTCAAAGCAAGTAATGGCTACTTGAAACAGCTTATGCTATAATTTAAATTAGAACTTAACACTTTTAACATATTTGGATTTTGATTTGAAGGTTTGAATGTACTTTAAAAATTATTTTGGTCTGCTGATTATTGTTTTGTGACCGAGAGGTCTATACGATGTGCACATAGTTGGGCTGACAAACTACTCTCCCACCTTGATGTGAAGGCAACTAACCCAAATAAGCTTAATGGTGCTCAGATCAGCCTGATGTGTGTAGAAGAAGAATTAGGTCTCTCGGGAAGCTAAGGCAGCAGTGAGGTTGGCAGTGTCATTTGACAAGGGCAAGTCCTCCTTGCTGGAGGATGCCAGTCGATATGGTCCTCTCTGCTCTTCCACAAAGCAGAGTTTTACCAGAAAACCTGCTACAGCAGAGTCTGTCCAATCTTCAAAATAGAAACAGAAGCCTTGTTTTCTAGTGAGGAGTGAGGAACAACTTGAGGATTTTTTTAAACCACCTATGCAATTGCTGTCACCAATTGGTAGTCTTATTATGGACGATTTAGGCAGGCTACATAAACAATTCAGGAAAGACCATGAATATCAAATGTTTTAAAGACAGTTGTGCAGCCTCCTTTCCAGAAGTGTTTTGGGTTTTTTACATCAGGATAATAAAAGTGGTAATGATTTCTCACTTTATACACAGAATTAAATGCTTAATAAGCTGAACAAGTTTCAGCTAAATTTCTCTAATTACCAACTTCAATTTAGTTTTTATTTGCTAGCCTCCATGTGGAAAGCAGTACACAGAATTTATAAAATTGCAATAAAACACTGGAAAATCTGCTTCCTGTACAGTTTTTCATGGACTTAATGGTAATGGTTTGTAATTTTTAAAACATATTCAAGAAAAGTAACAACAAAAATATAGAGCTTTTCTTAATCATGATTTTACATAACTCAGATCTCCCAGGACAAATGGAAGGGTATTCTAGTCTGCCAAAAATGTGTGCAATATCTACAGGACTAGGTCCATCAAGTGTGGGGGGTTTTATAGATATCATGAAGTTAACTCGAACAGGGTCTGCATCAGAAAGATGTTTTCTGGTAAAAAAGTTTTATTCTAATCTCAAGAGAAATGCAACATGCTACAGAAAAAAATCAGGGAATAAGTTAAAAACAGTCTTTCCAGAATAGCTACTTTGGAAGAAAAATTCAAGGAATAGCTAACGGGAGTGGGAATAGCCTGTCTTGTGATGGCCGTTTCAGTCACACACTTAATAGAGACAAGGAGTCTTTGGAGAAAATCTTTCACTCGGTGACTGACAACCTAGCTACTAACAAGAATATGATGATTCTTCGCTATTTTTATTCCAGTTATTATGGCAATAAAATGGGTTAACCAAAATTTAAAATAAGACAGTACATTGTGAATTATCTTACGGAAATAACATGATAGAGACACAATAGAAAATCATGACTGAGAAATACTGCGTGATTACTTTAAAATCTAGAAAGTAAGGGAAAAATTCATTATACTAATTAAAGTTCTCATTAGAATCCCATTATAAGAAATAAGAGAAAAAAGCCTCTTTATTTCTCCAGAGACAGCTTTAGAAATATGAAATGAACAAAAAAGGCTTAGTACCAAATCATTTGTGTGACTTTCCCTTTCAAGCACATACACAATGAATTGGATTGCACTTTATATGGTAAAAGGACATTAGCTAAATCACAGCAAATACTTAACTATTCATAGTTCCCTCTTAACAACAAAACAGAGATGGGTGTGAGCATATGCATTTCTGTGTCAGTGGAGAAGACTTGATAATCTTCTGTACACAAAACAGAAGGTTTATATTGAACATTTGCAAATGATAACTAGAGATAAACCTTCAGATTATACTTTTAATTTCTTCTGAAATTAAGTACTTTAGGTGTGAGGCCACAGATCCTCTTCACATGCTCTATGTGTTTTGCTGACTCTGATTAAATAAGCCCTTTCTGTCCTCCACATTTGAGGAATCATTAAGTGATAAGAGCAGCATATTTGCTTCAATATTTAGATAATAGAACATTGCATAGAAATATTTAGAAAACTGCAGGCAAAGCAATGGTGCTTTTTGATCCAAGATAAAAATACCTGCAATAAACTCTTGAGCAGACTTCAGTTTTCTATTTCATCCCTCATATTTTGTTTGCACATCTACAGTGTACAAACTGTAGGTGTATGAACTGTAAGTAGTTCCTCACTATTTACCTCAATAGAACTAACATGATTTATGATCAAAATTCAGATCAATATATTACTGAAACAGAAAAAAAAATATTCATTCAACTTAGTATTTGTGAAGAAGATACTACTAGATACTTAAGCCTTACAACTCTCAGGTCTGCAGATGGAGAAGTGGCTTTTGGAGAAGTCTGTGGATTTTTAACAATCCATGCAGATATGTGTGAATTGATATTAAAGAAGATGTGAGTACAAAACTAATCACAAAACTGTGCAGTTCAGAATCTAGGAATGCCTTACAGACTTAATTTTTAAAATGGCTTGGATCTCAGATTGGCTTTTCAGATATTAACAAAACCAAAAAGTCTCAGGATGTAGAAGAGTTTATACTTTCAAAGTTCTTATCTAGAAAGAAGATTCCTGTCGGTGGATATGGTCACATGCTTTTGGATGCAAAGACTATTTATCTTACATAAAGATTAGTTAGGTTTGGATTAGGATTTAATACATTAATGTTTAATTTTGAATATGTGAGGGTTTGAATTAGCAAGCATGGGTAGAGCCCTTCCCAAATCTTCGTTCGCGAAGCATAGCCATGATGATGATGATGAGGGTTTGAATGCAATGAAAAATAGTAACAAACACAAAAATGTACCATAAACAGTGTACCACAATTAAATGCCAACTGCATAAAACTGAGTTTTTCCTTGTGAGCCTGGTAAGTTTAAGCTCTTTCTTGTACATGATTTGTTGCACTTCAAGTCCTCTGTTCTTGATGACAAAAGACACTAACTTTCATGTGCTCTGTAAAAGAGGAACTACCTTTCCTTCAGTAAAATGACAGATACTACCATTCAACATAAATATATTTCTGCTGTATTTTCTAGCTCCTCTTTCTCATTTTCCTATCCATCAGTTTTTATTTATATGCTTCAATTAAACAGCAGAGCATAGGAATGACCATGAAAGGTCATATATGTCTGATAATGTGGCTAACTTAAGGTAGTTGACAAAAATTTAAAATACCTCTGAGGCAGAGTAATCTGAAGAAGCCTCCTGTTCTTACTGATCACTACAAATTACAGCCCAAGTTGAAATATGAAGGCAACAATAAATATCCCTTTAAAAATTGCTAACAACATTAAATAGTCTCCTGATTAAACAATTTCTGGTTTTAATTTTTTGGTGTGAATTATTTTCTTTAGCAAGGCATGTTATGATTTTGCTCATAGTATATAAACAATTGCTTTACTTTTTCAGATTCAGATTTTTTCACTTCAAAACTAAGTGTGTCTTAGTTTTGATTATATCAGAAAAAAACAAAGGCCTTTAATTTATATTACTATGTATGACATACGTATCTAAACCTATTTGTTGTGTTATGTTGATTCTTTCTGCTTTTCAACTTCTGCTTATCACATCCTCTTTTAAAGTATATTTTTGTTATGGATAGTATTATGGGAAGGATATTGATTTAAATAAAGGTGTTACATTGTTTATTGCATCATAATTAAAGCTTTTGCAACATATTGCGACATGACACATTACTTTTTATAATTTCAGTAGCAAATTAATGATGACCTCTAGTAAAAAACCTATAGGATGGTTAGTGTTTCTTTGGTTAATTTAGATATGGTTAATTTAGAAATCTGCATTGTAAACCACATTTTTCAGGTATTTCCCTCCAGCATGATCAGCACTGACAAATTTTGCTGTTCTGCTACTTATTCATCCAGTTCATCTTCTACCCCTGACACTTCTCATGGTTCTCCTTATAGCTGAATAACAGAAATTTTTTTCCTGCACTTCTCAGGTTTCAGTTTCATTGCCCTCCCTTCCAGTTCACTAGTAAGAATAAGTGAAGTTATAAGCAGAAAGTTCAGTCAATCATTTTATCCCTTTTTCCATAATGAGAGTAGTCTGTATTATCTTAAACTTCTTTCTTTTTTTCCCTTTTAGGTGCTTTTTCACCTTGCCTCTTCCGAAACATAAAAGAAACTATTAGCATCATTTCCTGAGGAATCACAATTTCTGAGAGTCTAAAGAAATTCTGTTTGGATTTTTTTTTTTTTTTTAAATTTTATTAACCATTTTAGCATGTGATTTGATTATGAAGCTTTTTTTCCCTCTTAAAATATTACAATCTGGGAACTTTTATATTGTGAAAGTATTCACTTCTTTTTTGCTATATTTTTAATGATCCAGAAAACCATCTTGAAATAGACAATAAACTTCATGATCACCGGTTCAGTTTTTAAATAGATGAAACATTGCTTTTTTTCTTCTCTGCTTCTATGCGATAAGGAAAAAATTGGGGGGGGTTTAGTTTTAAGGTTTCATACATCTTGTTTCTTATGCATGAAGTGACAGGAAACTTTTCGTAGCATGTACGGCTTTAGTAGCATCACATTGTTATATATCAGAAAACAGCAGGTGTCATAGTAATCTTCCAAAAATTCTTGAGTAAAGACTAATGTAAAAAGTCATTTAACTTCTCAGCAGTCTTATCTTTCCTCACTGCTTTGTGGGGATTTAGAAGATCTGTTGGTTCTATTACAGTCATCTTCTTCCAAATGTATTTTCATGGCTTCTGGATATTGGTTTAAAAACTCTTTTTTTTTTTTTTCTTTAAAAATCTATTTCTAGCCTTCTAATTTCCCTCTTCCTTCATTGCTTCATGCCCTTGTTTATCAACAGGCTTTGGTAAGTCAGTCTTCTTACATGCAGAGAGTTTGCATGGTTGAAACAACATCTTTCTAACTTGTCTCCTCTGGACTTCCATGTGCCATTTTTTGGTTTGCCAGCTGCCCCTGTGGTGTTGTGATAGAATTCTCAGAAGATCCCACACAATGAAACTGGGTAAAAAAAATTAAAAGTGTAAAGTACTTATGTCTTTATGGAGGTTCCTTGTCTCAACCAGAATCAGCTTAATGTCATACTATGCTGCCTAATGTTCCACTGATCTTATAGCAATCAGATTCAATATGATCTTTACCATCCACACCAAGGTAATGTTGTAAGCAAAGTTTGGCCAATTGCATCATGAATTATTTCAAATAACTAATATGTTTCAAAGTATTTAGCGAGTGTTTGAAATGTTTTGCCAGATGCTAACTCCAAAATATTGCCAGCATTCCAGGAAAATTTGTCTACAGAATTGCTTCCTTTAGGTTAAACAATATTTTGCTTCTTATAAGACACATACATCCCGATTAGCTATTATTGTTAATAATCTTACATATCAGTCCTACTTAATTTTTTTTTTTAAGTCAGAAGAGAAATTTTTTTTTAAAGTTGTACTTCATTCAACACTGTCTATCACCACTAAGTTCACAAGTAATAAATGTTTCTCAGCTACAGGCAACTGAGACAATTAGCAGTCTAACTGAAAGAGGCAGAAATGACCTTCCGAAAGTAGGATCTTCATGATGTAGAGCTCCTGTTCTCTAGTGTCCTGAATCTGTTATAGTAAAAGAAAATTCTTCCATACATATTTTTTTAAATTACCAAAATGTTAAGAAAAATGACTTTTTCATCAGTTAAAGCTCACAGTTCCACTGTCAATCAATACAGCTATCTAGTTTAATTCTCTATGCCTCTTTACAATTCTCAAATATAATAATAATAATACTTATTATTATTTGTAAAATCCTGGCTTTTAAAACAGCTGTCTTAAAGGATAATATGAGACCAGTAAATTATTGATATTTTAAATCAAAAAAGTAGTTATTTTATAAACTAATCTTCTCTCAAAATTTCACAACAATATTTTGTGCTCAAGGTGGCACATACTGTGAACTTACCAGAGAAGTCCTTGAAAGAAATTCCTTAAGAATAATCACAGATGATCGTACTTCTCAGTTTTATGATCACAATATCATCTTTCCGTGGTAGTATCCAATATCAAAATAAAAGGAACAAAGTAGAGCACATAAAGATGTATCAAGCATTGAGACAAAATCACGTGGTTCCAAACTAGTTAACTGCATATGCCTTTTGAGACTGAGTTAAAACCTATACTTCTAATACCTTTGGTTTAACAAGATGGCTAAATATCTTATTAAAAGTTCTGCAGAACTTTTGGTAACCATTTTGCATCTTAAGTCTTCACATTGTTTACAACACTGGTCTGTTTTTTTCTTAATCTTCTTCTTTGCTGTTGCATTCTGTATAAAACCTTAATTTAATTCTTTATGCCCTCATTTCAGTACCTAGAAACGAAGCTGTTTGATATGAAGCAGTACTTAGCTATATAGATTTCTGTGGCACTAGCTATAACCTGTTAATTTGCATCCTGTGAAGGGTTGCTTGTTTATGGAGACCTCAGACAGCCTTGGAAACTATAACTAGCTTTATAAGGGTGCAGCGGTGAACTGCAACAATCCTGGACATGCCATTTTATAATGGGCTCCTTAATGAGCACTTTCTTTTTGTTATTGAGGGTTCTTAACTCTTTTGTTTGTTTCTGTCTTGGTTTTGAAGTGTTAGCAATCATTATTGTAACAGCTTGTTCGTCATACTGAGATCTCTACAAATTCCTTTATAAATATGAGTCTTATTTCTCCTTTCTGGTGTTAAGAGAGCTGGAAATGGCAAACAAGGATTCTTTACTTTAGTATTTTGCTTGTTATCCAAAACAAGCAGGTGAAGGAATAAATTATAGGAAACTATGCTTTAAAATCATTTAAGCAGTGATGACTCTGAAAAAACAGATTCAGTTTAAGTTTAAAATTATAATTAGAATTGTTTCTTTATCCAAATTAAGTGCTCCATATTCAAGTGTTTTAGATCTATCTGGACACTCTTAAAAGAGATCATTTACAACTCAATAAAATAATAAACAAAAGCACCCAAGAAATAATATGTATCATTTCTTGGAATTCCAGCCTGGGCAGGGCCAGTCCCTCTCTACTCAGTAACTTCCTGCTCTTTACCAGGTGCCTGTGATAAGCTCTCATAGATGTTTTTATTTAATCAGAGACTTTTTTAATGTCTAGTGCCCCCTTCTGCTGAAGGAAAACTGTAGAGTAACCACTTTTTCATGACTTCACCAGCCAGCTCCAAACTAGTTGTAGGACAATTTGCATGTTCTAGTGAAAGTGTCAGAATGCAAGTCATTGAAATTTACCGGTAAATTATCAAAATACTTTAATTTTGGAAAGAAAAAGATCGCACTTTCTTTGGGATTGTTCAACCTTTTTTCCCTTATTTACTGTTTTCATCCTGGATGGTATGCCATAATTTTCTTTAACATGCTTGTTACCAGGTAACTACATTTTGTTCTGTAATTTCAACAAAAAGCATGCAGCTATGGTTAGAAGAGGGTTATATGTCACTAACTGAGAGGCTATAAAATGTAGTTGAATGTGACAAACACTTCACCATGCCAGAGATGTTTTGTTCAGATCTACCCAATGGGAAAGACATGCCTTCTCATATATTAATGTAAGCTGAAATTCAGATTGTATATTGATATTATTTAGTAGAGGTCACTTTCAGTGAAAAAGTGAGTAAGAGATTTTAGAAGGAAAGGAGTTAAGAAAAATCGATAGTCACTGCCCACCACAGAGACAACATTTCAACACTGAAAAGACAATTTTTTTGTCTTTTTCTCCTTAGCTGCTTTTCTAATTTGTCATCTAATGGCTACTGTGACCCTTCTTGTAAAATCTTTCTGTAGCCAAATTTGATGCTCCGACTGAACTCTTAGAAAAAAATTTAAGTCTCAGTTGGCATCATGTAGAAAGTGTGTGTGATATTAAATACTAATTTTTTTTTCTTTCTCAGGTGTTTTTCACTGAAACACCCCACAAGTGTTTTCCAAATATAGTGAGTTACATTTTAGGGACTAATTCCTGTGACCAGTTATAGAGCTGAAAAGAGAGATGCAGAAAGCAGGCTGCATAGCCACAGAATGTTTCATTGTCAAAATTAGGAAGAGAACCAGAAGCCCTAAGCTTAAAATGCAGATTTAATATGAACCCTGGATGCCTTACTTTAGAAAACCACAGCGAGACTGTTTTAACAGCAGGCATGCCTGGCTTTATTTTCTTTTATGTTCCTGTCACATATACAACTTATCCAGGTTGCCAATTCAACATCAAGAAGTGGCCATTACCTATAAAAAAAATTCTCATTTTCACTCTGTCTCATAAATATAAATATTTCTATAAGAGGGCTAAAGTATTAAGCTGTGACTTTGATGCTGAAAATATTGAGCAGCAAGCTATGCTAATGAATCTGAAGGGTACTTGAACTGGATGTTTGCAAGGGAAGCTTTTATAAATTAGCTTAGAATTGCTTTGTTGTTACTAGGTGAGAATAGTAACTATGATAGCCATAACCGAGTCCTTAGAATCTTCCAGGTGCTTACAACATTAATTGATCTGTGTAATATTCTTATGAGGTAGATCACATCCTTCTTTTAACCAGGAGTTCAGAAAGGTTAGTTCCTGAATGTCCACTGACTTTGGACATGTTGCTCACAGTGCGCATTCCGAAACGCGTAGTTCCTGATTTTCTGTGGTACTAATGGCCTGTAACTCAGATCAAAGTCAGTGGGAAGTCAGTTACAATGTCTGAAAATGGGGTCACAGAAATAGAAAGCTGAGCATAGAAAGGCTCCTGGATGGCAGGAAACTAGGCAATCAGATCTTAAAATGATATACCTGAAGCCAAAAGGGAGATTTAGAGGCATATAAAAGATTCAAGATTTGAGGATCTCCACTTTGAAGCCTTTAGCTATTAATGTACACTGTTCTATTACTAATTCTAAAATTAGACAACATTACACAATTAAACTTTGACAGCCCTGTACAGTGTCTTTTAATTGTGAATCTTTTCATTATCCAGGGCTTGGACTTGCAGAAAACAAACAATGGAAGTGTGAAACTGTTCAGAGCCATGTGCCAGAAATATCTGCATGCTTATGTGACACAACTGCGCAAATTAGGTTCCCCTACCTAATGGTTTGCGCAATACAGCAAACACTGGTGAAGGAAGATGCAAATACATATGTAAGACTGTGTAAATCTGGTAATGCACATAAATTTATTTTATTTTTTGTTAATGCAATGGCAGTATTCACAAATATGTATGTTAAACAGCAAAGGAAGCCCAAGCAACTCATCTAAAATAATATTCTGTGTGTTATACTTCCAGTTAAGGAACTTATTCCTGTCTGAAATGCAAGTGGGAAGAAACGCAGAGGTTAATATAAAAGGCATGCTAATAACAGCAGGCAATTAATGCTCACAGGAACTATACCATACCTGCTGGGCAATTCACCTGGTTTATAGTGAAAAAACTATCCTCTGGGTTTCAAGCAGGGAAATAGCAAATGAACTGCCTGAAATTAAGAATGGCAGCAAACATGCTTTCTCAGTGATTTTGGGAAAGGACTACACATAGAAAATGTGAAACCGTGAGGCATTGGTAGCAGGACTGGAAGAGAGAATTATAAATCTGTGACAGACTCTTGGAGCATAAACAATGAAACTAGGACATATTTTTGATCATGGATGTCTGAATTGGGTACTGAAATCTTTCAGTGAGCTATGGGGCCTGAGGTAAGTGAAAATTTGAGTTGTTATGTTTACAGAAAGTTGTGGCTCCTGAAGCCACAGAACAACAGGATGTGTGCACCGTGTCACTGCTGAAAGCTCAAGCCCAGGAGAACTTCAGCAGACAGAAGCAGAAGTATTTGTTTATAGTTCTTATGCTTGGAAACTACAAGTATTTCCCATAGGATTATTTCCTTTTAGTTTTGTCTCATTGTCTGGCATGAAGAACAATGGATTTCACTGCATCTATTGGCTGACATCTCTAGCTATCACTGTATTTGAAAACTCTGAAAAATAGGACACAAACCAAAGTTTTGCAAAATCAGAGCCAGTAAGCAAAGGATCTGATTTCCTTTACTACCTTACCTCATATTTATGAGGTTGTAACTTGGCTGGTTTCAGTGCAGTGTCTCCTGATTTATAACAGTGTCACCAGGATTAGGACTGTGCCCCCAGTCTCCCTGTTGTAAAGTCAGAATAAAGTCTGCTAAGTGTTTTAGTGGCAAGACAGGTCACTGAGGTTGTAATTATCTCTAATTGACACTTATACAAGCTGTAACATACTTTATGTTCTGCGGAATGGCAGCTCAGAAGGGTGTGAAAGTCTCTTCTACCAAGCAGCACAGTGGAAAAAAAACCCACAGAACATATTTTAATTCTTGTCCTTTGAACTGATCATTCACACTGCTCAGTACGAATGGGAATAAGTGTGCCAACACCTATGGGAAATGGCTCTTGGAAAGTAATTTTTACCCATGAAAGTGATCACTCTATTAAATTTCACTGTAACACAGAAAAGCTCTCTCACTACCAGCACACCTCAACATACTCTCCTAACAAATAAATTCATGTTCCGTCTTCTTTCTGCAATGATCTATCAAGTGACAAATGATACGCCACCTCTTTGACTGTACAAGAATGGCTATGTCAACATTTACATAAAAGAGTTGCTTTTCTATAAACGTGTAATCCTCTTCAAATGCTTCTTCCAAAGTTGTTAAAAGGATTACATGGTCCCATTGACACCTGAACAGTCCAGGTTCCTGATACAATGTTCTAGTACCTCTTCTGGGAAGTAAGAAAAATTTGTTTTCATTAAATCAATTAGAGCATTAAGGTATCTCTAACTACAAAATATTTGCTTTTGTATTTTATTTTATTTGTTATTATTTTGTATTTCCAGTGAAAAAAATATTCTGTGAGTAGTTTCAGGTCTCAGATACATGTAGAAGATGAATTGTTGACTCCACATGACTACTAAAGGCTCTTTTCTCAAAAGCTGATGATAAACATTTGGAATACTATGGCTCAGTATCTCAAAAGGAGATACTTCCGTCACAGGGAAGAAGCACACCATTTCAGAAGAGCAACATATATCATGGCTCAGATGACAAATTCCATCAGCCATTCTTATAGAAATAGGCATTTTACTGTTTAAATAATATCACTGTAAGAATGTCAAGTTTGTGATTTTTAAAATAAACACTCTTTCTAATTTTCGGAATAACAGATAGTTTAAATAAAGTATTTGCTGTCTTTATATAGGAAGTAAAGAATAAACTCATTAAAAAAAAAAGAACATGTCATGGAACATTCTTCAGTAACTTAACCTCGGATTTTGGAAAGAAAAATGGTCAGCATGTATAACCATCTATACTTACCTCTTTCAAAGATATTGTAAAAGAGGGTCACTGTAATGCATGGGTTAAGTATTATATGGGTAAACTGTTTTTTTTCTAGGTTCCAATTTTCAGTTTTCATTTTTGCTAACAACAAATATCTAATATTGTTATGGGTTTGACCTTGGCAAAATGCCAACCCCCCCAAGACCCGCGCGGTCCCAGTGAAAGGAGGGAAGGAAAATAAAACTGAAACTGGAAAAAAACTATATACATATATTTACAGGAAAGTTACAATACATATACGTACAAATATAAGAAAAAAACAACAATAACTTCATCCAGAGTTGTCCACCCCAATAACACACAGATTCCACTACCCAAAACCCACAAGAAACAAAACTAAGCACGTTTCTCTGAAAGAGCACCCAGCAAAGTAATATCAAACAAAAGTATTTACTTCCCAGAGACCAGAATTGCTATGGACATCTTGGCAGGGAAGCGGCAAGGCCTGTTGCTCTGGGAGCAGCAACAGGGAGTCCAACCCATCACATTTATTAATTTGGACTGCTTTTCAAGAGAATCCTAATTACTATAGCTCTCACTGAGTATTATCCTCTCATCGCAAATCCTTAAGTGCTTTTAACTGTTGGTTAGGTACCTTTGAAATACTTACTATGAATTTTAATTTCCTGTAAAAATACACTTTTCTATACAAGTACGTTAATTTTGACTGTGGTGCTCAAAGCAGAAGGTAGTAGCACCAGCCTAGTATGAAAATCAGCTTTCCTAGGTGACCTACAGCATTTCACCATTCAGTAAATTTGCTGGACAAACAGACAGTAACCTGTATTGCTCAGAAGTTTTCACTGATGTTTCTTATGGTGTTGATAGTATTGGCAAGGTAGTGAAGCCAAAAGCAAGAGCGTGTCAAGCAGAAAAAGGAATGTGTGCCAGTGCGTGGAGCCTTAGGCATTTGCGGCTTATTTTGCATGTTGTCTTGAATGAACTGAAAGAATAACTCCATAATATCACTCTTCAGGTATCATTTTGAAGAACATAATGTATTCATGATGTTAGTATTTATAATATTATCTCACATCTGTTACTGAAAATTGTTTCATAATTTTGTATAATTTTTTTGACCCTGACATTTAGAATGTGTTAACACCAGTATTTCCTTCATGACTATATTAATCAAAACATTATATTAAAATAGTAAGAAAATGGTCACATTTTCTGAATCACAAAAGAAAGAATTTTCCCACTTTAATGTATTTGTTTCCATCACAGAAGATAATAATAGAAATAAGATTATTTTAAAGACCTGAAATTAACTACTTAAAGATTGGATTTTTTTGTATGCTTCATTGTTCCTTGTAGTTTTGACAGATGATACAATATATATGATTCCTGGCAGTTTAGGCCTGAGGTGCTGTGCAATATGTATAAACTCATTCTCATTCAGTGTGATATAAATGGCTGAATTCTCAGTCTGTCTAGAATTTGTTCTAAAGCTCAGGCTGCACAGCAAGTATTCTCTGCCTTGTCTTTAACAACCTGAAAGCATGTTGGATCCAAGTGCATCAGAAGAACAGCACATTACTACTGATGCCTTTGATTATGCTTCAGCCAGAAAATCAGTGTGAAGAAAACAGAGACTGCATTTCACCTTCCTCCTGTGGTAAACGTGTTAGGTTGGTGTGCATTAATGATGATACATTTAAATCTATGGGTGAATACCTCAGCAGCTTGCTGTCTCACAGCATTGTGGCTGGAAAGGAAGTCACACAGACAATATGGGAAGTTACTTCTCATATAGAGAGATTTAAATCATGTGTCTGGAAAGAAAAAGGAAGTAAGACTTAGTTTTATGAGTTCAGATATTTCATATGCATATAGGGCCACAGATTGCCTCAAAATTATTTTATCTCCAGTTAACATACAATTGCTGTGAAAATATTAGAAAAACAAGCTGAAGGTAAGCCTGCTTTTATGTACCATTGTTTTCACAGTTAGAAATCATAGGAAAGACTGTGGCAATAAAATCTAGTGATGCCTTCAAACCAATGGGTAAGCTGGACTGACCAAACACAAAATAAAAGATGGCCAGACAACAGTAATAAAAACAATATTAGAAAGTTATGTTTCAGATTTCCACATTAAAACCCCAACTAATCAACTGATATGTACAGTGACAATGATATCAGAGGCAATAATAGGCCAAAAGAAGAAAAAAGGTCTCTGGAAAGAGTAGAAACCATGTTCTGATTTGTTGTTGCTACACATCTTGAGAAAGTGGACTAAAACTGGTCATACTAAAAAAAATTGACTAGTTTCTTACTGAGAAGGATGTCCTGCACGGGTTGTAGCAATGAGGTATGATGACAGAGAAGTTTTTTCTCAATTTAAAACATCTGTCTGTCTGATATACAGACTTATATGTGGAATATACATAACATAGAGAGCATATATATATATATATTTCTTACACAATCAGTTAAGTAAGAATTAGCTGCGATTTCAGGCTATGCCAAAAATTCAGATCACTGCATTAAAGAAACAATTTCTTAAAAAATGTCATATCATCTGCCACCCTGGAACAAATTTAAATAGATCCTTAGAAAGCAAGACAATTGTTTCAGAGAAGCTATTTGTCTACCAAGTTGTTGTAAATTTTGCTAAGTATTTATAAAAATGAAAATCATCATAAATATGCAGCAAATCATAACTGTTCAAAGGTTATGTCATGCTCTAGTGAATAATTTTCCATATGCTTTTGAGATGGATACATTCTCCATTTTGTAAGATCGTTGTGTAAGCCTAACAGCTCATTAACTTGCTATTATCTTAAATGACATTAAAAGTATTACAGACACCAACAGTATTTGGGGAAATGGAAATGAAAAGTCCTGCCTTTCAATACGTTAGTGGTGTATTGAAAATAGTACTACAAAAAGAGCAGATTGCTTTTAAAATATTTATCTAGGCCTTTACATATGGAAATGATGACTCTGAAAAAAATGTACAGTTCTATACTGTATAGCCCTTACAAGATTTACTCAAGTAAGAATGATAATAAAACACCTACAATGAAACCTGATAGTCCATTACGTCATCAGATATTACAACCTCACTGCTACTGCCATGTAGGTAACATGTATGGTTCTGTGAACATATCTGGAGTTTAGTTATTGACTAAAAATATTGAGCTTGACATTAACAGTTTTAATAACCAAGGGAACCAAATTTTTATTTTCTGTTCTTACTTATAAATAGGTTCTATGTTCTGAAAGCTAAAACAATTTGCAGAAATACAGACCTCCCATAAACTCACATTAAACTAAAAAAAACACAAACCAGCTAAGAAGTAAGAATGCAAAGAATTGAAGGGCATAATACTGAATTATTCAGACTATATCCTGGAGACCTTCTAGGAACTTACTTCGAATTTTAGAGTGCCCAAGAGAATGGGACTACCATCTCTCTGAAAACTGTAGAGTGAAAATGTCATTATAGAGAACTTACAAACTCAGCCAGAAAGAGTTTCTTTCTTTGTACCCTGTAATGCTGAGATCACTGGGGAAAAAATACATGTACGTGTATTTGTTCTAGTAAAGAGGAATATTAATAAAGAGGAATATGAAGAAAGAAAGAAAGCAAATAGTTTGCAAGTGAAAAAAGCTAGTGAAGAACAGTGTCAATTGCAAAGCTGAGGCTTTTGATTTTATAAAGCATGGGAGTATTTAACAGAATATGAAGACAATAGACATTGTAAGCAGCAGGGTATTGTGAATGAATATCCTGTATATAGCCACATGTTACAGCTTTGCTGATGATTAGGTATTCAGTGCCAGTAGTGACTCAAATGCATATTTTGTGCTAGGTAATTCTGAAATTAAGCTGTAAATCTCAGTCCTTTCTCTGGCTGGCAGTCACGGGAGTTTTCTTCTCTTGCTGGAGCACATGAGACAGCAGTTTTTATCTCTAGTAATATCTTTTCTTAATCTCCTTTCAGACAGACTGCCTGCCTCAAATTGAGGCCAGAGTGATTCAGAGTTAAAAGAATGTCTATAATAGAGATGTGACATGTTTAAATCCACTCCTTAGGAACATAAAACTCGATTAGGAGTGTGGTCTGGCAGACAATGTAGAAAAGCGCTGTGAGGGAATTCATGTCTAGTAAATAATCCAGAACTTCATCAAAATGCAAAATGTAGTTTAACTGGAAATATGGTGTGAAAAACCTGTGAAGATGAAAGTTTATTTGGGGTAGAATTTTTTTGCCTGAACATAGAAAGCTGATATACTATAGTGAATAGATAAAACAAAAGTGGAAATCAGATTTAAAATATGACTTGGTGAAAATATAAGGTATGCTACACAGCATATCCCAAATTTTCAAGTACTGAGGAAAAAAAGCAAAAAAAAAAACCCAAACCAAAACAGATTTGAGAAAATTATTTTTTGAAGCCATAGCCTATTTATTTTTAAATAAATACCATTTTTTTTATTGACCAAATTTTAACATTAAAATATTCATTACAAATCAGAAGATATCTATAAAGACTGATAAAAATAGCTTTCAGTGAAGCATGTGTTGTCAAAAGATGTGTAGGTCTGGCTCATGAAAAGGGTTACAGCACTTTGTTCTACTTACTTTATTCTTTTGTGAAGTAATCCTCAAATCTTTCCTAACTGTAGAAGACAGCAACAGCTTTAAAATCTTACTGTGCTTGTGAAGAGTCAGAAACACATGATGATGCTGAGAGCAAAGCTTCCTTCCATCACTCCCACCCCTAGCTGTCGGATTCTTCTCAGGCTGACTGCACCGCCCCTAACTTTAGGACAAGCAGTCTGCCTCTGTGCTGTCTATACCTGCCTCTACAGTGAAGTGGTTCTGCAGTTGGCTTCAATATCTCTCAGCAGTGATATTGCAGGACAACACAGGTACAGTGGAGGTTCACAGCACTTTTGCTGAGAGCAAAATGGTGCATCTGGAGTGCAATCTGGCTTGCTGCATATGCCTAAGAGCAGAAAAGGGAGAAGGACAAGGACTTGAACTGTAGCTGAATGAAGGGTGGCTTATATGGAGACTTCTTTTCACTGTCTACACCTCACATTTACAACCTCCAACTTTCTCATGAATAGAGTTTCTGTGATTATTTAGAAAAAATGTATTAATTAGCTATTAGTATTTCTTCAAAGGACTTAAATCTTATGCAATAATGATTCAGAAGTAGTGATGACTTCAAAAAGCTTTTTCTCAAATATAAGAAAATAAGAAGTATGCACTGATTCCCTGAGGCGGGCTGCAAAAGTAAGTCTGGTAGGCTGAAGGAAAATTCAAAGAGAGGAGCCTTTTCTATAACTGCCAATAGAAATTAAACTGCTGCTACACTGAAGATCTTTCTTGGTAAGCCTACTTTTCTTCTACTGCTACTTTTTCTTTCATTTGCACTTTATCATGAAATGAATTTTCCCTGATTCCGTAGGAATAGACAAAATGGCAAACAGTCAAAACTCATATATCTGTGAGACAACTAACATTTCAGACAGCTGAGATGAACTCCATTTTTGGTAAAATAACAGTTGCATCAAAATACATCCATTTAGGCTTAGGAAAAATATTGGCTACCTGCATCAAGGCCTAGTTAAATTTCTTTGCAGGATGCCACTGAAAATAGTGATTGCTTCTATTCCTATATATAAGGCAATAGGATTGTGGTTCATGAGATAGTGGTAACTGTTTTAATTTAAGACAGATTAAAGTTGTCTTAAAGTAAAAAGTGAAAACAGAGATACAGATTAGGATCTTCACAAAAATGCAAAGGCTACTTTTCTCAAAATACACTGGATATAATTTAGAGTAGAGTTGGTGTTGCTTTCTTCTCCATAGCTTTTGCATGTTGAACTTCACAACTGAAAGAAGCACTTCTGAACCCCCAGATTAAATGTCAGCTCAATCACAGGTTTTGGCAATTGATATAGTACTAATTCAATTAGACTTTGTGGTTTGTGACAAACAGGAGAGCATGTTATTTGAGCAGATTACTCTTCTCTTAAATCTACAGGTCTGTTATATAGCCAGTGGTTGAAAAGGTTCTCAATGCATCAAAACAAGACACATATACGTATCTATGTACAGAAACAATATCTATTAGTTGCTTACGGATCCAATGAAGGTACACAGGGAATCAGGAAGGACTCTTTTATCAAAGATAGAAGTCTATACGGTAGAGAGTTCTACAACTGCATTTTTGTAGGCATATAATGATAAACTTTTAGTGCTCCTCTGAAGTTTTAATATGGAAAAAGGGCTTGGTTATTTAAATTTTTTGACGTAAGATTTCTGACCATTAGAAATTTTAGACTATAAATTCATTCTGATAACATGGCTCTCTGTTCCCAATCATCCTTGATTTTGGGGAGACTTTTGAAATCCCACTAGACATCAGTCTTCATTTTTTAGACATTAAAATATTCCTTTAGAGCTTAAGGACTTAATACAGTTGCAGTACTAAATGAAGCAATGTATATTTGCATTAAATAGATGAACTTGAGATTCTTAATTTCAAGTTTCTATAATGGAATATTATCTTATTTAGTGA
Organism: Scytalopus superciliaris; assembly: GCA_013400415.1. Taxonomy (NCBI): domain Eukaryota; kingdom Metazoa; phylum Chordata; class Aves; order Passeriformes; family Rhinocryptidae; genus Scytalopus; species Scytalopus superciliaris. The sequence continues at coordinate 812,538 of VXBX01006199.1, forward strand.
AGTGTTGAAAGCATAAATTCAAGTTTATGAGACACAGAGTTTTATTATTATCACTACTTTTGCATATGGAATTAAACATGAAACAACAGGTTGACTTACTGAGAAAATAATCTGAAGTGAGAACTTCCAAGTCCCCAGACTAGTTGATCACACCAGTACGTTTGCAAACGAACAAGAATTACTAGCATGAACACAACAGTACTCTAGGACTGGAAAATTTTCATCCAAAACACTAGTTTAAATACTCAGAAATGAAAATAGAACACAATTTTTGCACTTTGTTTCTTTAAAACACCTATACGTGCTATGTTTTAGAAAATATTTTTCTTCTTGTTTTTTCCTTCTCTTAGGACTCTTACCAGGACATCCCCAGAAGAGGATCCACCGCACTGCTTCTAAGAAGGGTAGGATGCATGAAACGCAACCATGAACTTGTGCCTGTGGTACCACTACCTGGCTGTTTGGCCTTATGGAATCGTTCCAAAAAAGAGCAAGGCAATTTGAGGTCTGGCAACAGAAATAACTGATGTAGCTTTTTCTCTCTCCACTTGTATGTAGGTGTTCAGGTATATGCAGTGCTAGGAGGCAACAATTTATTAAAAGTTACTGGGAAAATGAAACTGCCTTAGCATTGTGGCACTGGAAATCAAAGTAATGAGTTCTTTGAAAGGTTAGACACTGATACTATAATGTAAATGTGCTCCATGATGGAGAAAAATAAATAACTCTAACTTTTAATTGATAATAATAATTTCTTTTTTATCTTTGGCTTCTTTTCAACCAATCCAGAGTCTTACTGTTATGACTGGACATGTTTGCCTGTACCACTGTTTTAGCCATTATGACTGCTTTTCAAGAATACTCATGCAATTTCCAGTGCAATCTCTGCAAAGGTATGCAGTTGATGGCTAATGACCTGTGTTTTGGTTGGTCTGTTGGTCTTCACATGGAGGATATTTTCTCTCTAATAAATTGAATTTAGAAGCTGTGCTGCCAAGTTTAATTCTCCATCCACAGATGGGAATAATACAGTGAAACAAATGCATGCTGGATCTCATGCTGCTATGCAGTCTGACTACTGTCACAGACTGCAAGCATTTTAATTCTTCCCATGTGCCAGTTAGAAACTGCCATGGGGATCAGTTTCCATGGGTTATATGTGCTTTTCAGGAGACATGAATATACTGTAAATTGTACATGTGATTTGATGAGCATAGTGACTTGCAACTTCCTCCTACATAGGTTTAGTCCATGTTATTGACTACTTATACAATGAGCATGGGGTAATGGGCCTAAGGCTGACAAGGCTTTCAATAACCTCGGCAAAACAGGGAGTATTGCAAGCTGTACATACACATTCCTCAGCAAGAACTCAATACTGCAGTTTTCAATGAAGTAACTCTTGTGGTTAAGAGCAGCAATAGACTATTTTAGAGCACTCTGTGCCCTGCAATGTGTGAAACAACTCTTTCCTGATATCTCCCAAGCTTGAACATTTTGCTAACTTACTGATATTCGTAGCCTGAACCACCCAGTCTAGTCCTTTCTAGAATCAGGCGCAGGTGCCATATCTGTTCCAGTCCAGCCATTCTTCTACTGCTCAGACAACTAACTACAACAGTAGCTTCTCTAGCGTCTCTCTCTTGAGGATACTATATTAGCCTAAGGCTGTCCAGTGTCAACTCAATCTTCCTTTCTTGGTTTTGCCTGACAGCACTCTGCAGTGAAATCAAAGTCTTCAAAGGCCCCACAGCCCTTTGTCTTGGAAATAATTCTCTTCCAAGTGAAAAACAGTGAGTCCACACAATCTTCTGGCTGTGTTTTTTTTTCCCAGAAGTGTGAAATGAGGGAGGGACGGTGAAGGTCCCAGTAGAATGTTCAAAGAGTAAGGGTGGGAAGCACACATGGTGGTGTTGAAAAACTGATTGTAGACCTGATGAGATGAAAAAAGAGGTGGGCAGGAAAAAAAAGGGATCTGTATTATCTTATTTTGTTATTTATTGTAAGCATAAACAATAATTCAGATTTTATGTGTAGATCTCTCTCAATCAACCAATTGCTATTATTGGCAGACTGGAACTGCCATATTTTCTTAAACAGTTCATGTTTGCAGTGAGATTTACTTCTTCCAAAGAGTAAAATGAAACTACACTATGCTTCTAAATATTACTTTTCCTTTGTTACTAAAGAAAATTTTAAAGCAAGGGGTATTTATTAATGCTTTTCCTGAAAATGAAAATGTGTGGCAAACTTCTTTTTGTGACATGCTTTGAAAATGAAGAATAACTGTACATCTAAGGAGCTATCAATGGCATAATTGGCTAGCTCCCAGGTCACATTTTACAGTGTCAGATGACAGCTAAAGAAGTTTGTATTTTCCAAAGGAAAAAAATGTTGAAGAAAAAAAAAGCATGTTTCCTTTTCTTTACTTTGAGTTTACAAAACTTCTGTCTGTCACAGAAAAATGTATTTCCCAGTGTATTTTGCATTTTTTTGTACCATGAGAGAAAGAACTTCTACATTCAATAGAGATTGTCAAATTTATTTTTCCATTGAAAATATAAACTTTTTAGGAAAAAAAAAAAGAAACTCATGGAGTTTTCAACAGAGCCCAATGCATTTTCACTGATATCCTCAATGGTTTATACTACACTTCCTCTAGCTATGTGTCTCAAAAATCATATTTTTTTTAGTTAATTTTGTATCCTCAAATCACAGCTGATTTGGATTTCACATAGATATTCTTATAACTAATTCAAAGCCATACATCCAAGACACGTGAAAAATATATTTGACAGGAAGCCCAATAAAATGCATTTTAAATTGTAAAGACAGCAGTAATTAGTACCTTTTTTTCACCTGGAGCATCGGCTAGAAGCCAAATTTAAAGCTTATTTCCATAGTGCCCCATAGTGCAATGGTCAAGCAGCAAAGTTTTTAAGACTTTGAGTTTTCTAAAGGCTGCTAACAGTTATACCCTCAGATATCATGTTGCTGGATACCTATGGATACCACAAAATAATCAGGGAAAGTTGCAGCAATATTTTCAACAAAGAAAATGAAAAGAACCACAACAGAATTATCAGAAGAGCAAACTGCAGGGTTTCTTATACGGAGACAGAAAGATTAACACAATAAACATAGAGATTCATTTGAATAGAAGCAATGTAATTACCAGGTCAAGATAATTTCTTTTGTCTCCTTTAAATAAAATTACATTTAAGAGCATGTGAATTGTTTTTCTCTTCTCCTCAGAACACAGTGTGAGCACAAAGTTTTAATATTTATGTGTTTTTCCTTATAAAAATCCATGAACAAAGGACTTCACCACTCTAAATGTTACACAGAAATTCAACAATAGTTTTAATTGGTCTGAATAGCCTTTTGGCATGTTGATTTATGATATAAGAGTGGCCAAGGGCTTTAACAGTCTAAACAGGACAATGGGGTAGAGAAAGCATGCTGAGCAAAATGCATTCCAAGATCTAAGGACTTAAAATGTCTGAATTAAACTAAACTGACATGTATTCATTCTTAGCAAATTTCCTATAATTATATCTGGGAAGTGTGAAATAAGGCTGAGATCACCTGCCAGCTGATCTGAGGGGGATATTGGTTCCCATTATAGGAACTACATTTCAAGCTGTTTGCCACATACCTAGACATTAAGTAGATGGTGCAATACCTCTGTTAGTATAAAAGCATTACAGAACTAAGGCCACTTTAGCTTTGACCAATATTTGCTGAAGATACAGATGGAAATATATATAAAAGCATAATAACAAAAAAAACCAAAACAAAATCACCCAAAGTAACATTAAAATAAAACTTACTGAATTGATTTACAATCAGTACAATAAGATGGTGCAATCGTGCACGAGTTGTTTGTGTTGGTATGTTTTAGAGTGAAATCAATCATTTGAATATCTGCAGTCTCAGAATTTTTAGAGAAGGATGATGGTTTAGTGGATAAAGAGAAATGACTATAAAATCAATTATTTTGTATTTTAACAGCATTTCATTGACTGAAATAATCTGTGAGGTTCAGTAAAGCTCAAATCTGGGTCATCCAGAGAGCTATTTCTCTTCATAGTCTTATCCCGTGTCCTGTCTTAACATTCTCCAGCATCTCTGTTGCTTTCTTTTTCAGAAAACTTTGGTGATCTCCAAAATTCTTTTCCCTGTAGCATCTTTCAAGAACTTCTCCCTAAGGATTTCAGATCTGATGTAACAAGATGCTTCCCTCCTGTGTTCTGATGCACTGGGACCTGCTAACATCTAAAATCCAGAGCCTAACCCAAGATACTGTGAGAGACATCTCTTCCGGAAAAGGACTAGAATTCCTGAGGTTTCTCAATATGACTTATGTTTACATTTCTTTTTTTTTTTTCTATATGACTCCCAGGTGAATCAAAACTGAATGAGCTATGTGATAATCTTTGACATACTACCTGTGCATGGATCATTTCTCTTGTCTCTGCTCCTCTTCCTATGATCCCTGGCTATTCAATGGAAACAGAGATCTCTCGGCATTTAATTGACTTGATTTATTTCTCTATAATGCATTTAGTTCTACACCTAAATTCCTTCAGTTTTTGAGTATGGAAGCTGTAAATTGCTGAGAGTTTGCATATGATGCAGAATTTGGCAGCAAGGGCACAGAAGAAGAATCCTATGTTTGATATTTCCAATATTGGACACCTGAATCCTCAGTTAGACTCTCAAGTTTATAGTCTGTTGAGCAGCTAATGTTCTAGATGACATCAGTAGACATTATGTGTGCTTGAATACTGAGACCTCTAAAAATAGAGGAGCAAAAATAAAGAGTAAATGAAGGTGTATTTTTAACTAGTATAGAACATTGTGATTAGGATTAGCAAAAAGAAAAAAACTTGGATTTGGTTTTTTTTTTTTTTTAGTAAGTAGTTGGATTTTCAGTTTAACTAAGGATGCATTTCTTCTGACTTTATTCACTAGGCAAGCCTGGTTGACAGGCCACATCTATAGTCTAGCCTGCTACATGAAGAAAGACTTTGGTGCTATGCCTCCAACAGGTGAGATAAAGTTTTATGATTGGGTGGTGATATGAAAACAAATTCCAAATCCCACAACTTACTGCATGAGTCTTAACAAGACTGGAAACAGATGAACTCTCAAATTTAAAAATATCAGTACTAAAATATCACTATGGAACCTCCTAGCAATTTCATTTTCTCTGATTTTACAGGCTTTTTTTTTTTGCCTTTTTTTTTTTTTGACATTCTTTTAATTTGTTTGTTTGTTTGTTTTTGTTTTAATTGCTGTATTTAGGTGTCACATCCCTCACAATGTCCACAACTTTGCATTTATACAATTAATGTTTTCCTCTTAACCAGCAAGGAAACTATGACATCTACTTGGAGCCTGCCATGGGGTTTGAGTGCTGTCTCGTCAGGGATCTCAACCAAGATCTCCCTTCCAGTAGAGCCCCATTTCCCAGAAGATATTTCAACTAGTACTCAGTATCCTGCAGACTTAGAAAGCTTTGTTCTTTGCATGAAGTATTTGATTTTATTTATTTATGCATGCAAACTGACGTTTTGGTTCAAGATGAACCTGAGTCACATATCTCTCCTTTCTGATCAAGTATCAAACCTATTCTAAACAACTTTCCTGGGCACATGCTATTGGCGAGTGGCCCTATGTGAGTGCACAGGAGTAGCTGGCAAACAATGTGGTTGCCCTTATCTTCTTGGCTGGCAAAGTGACTGAGGAGAAGAGTTTGCACAAATCCAATAGGGGAAGCATGAGCATTTTTGCAGGAAACAACAAATCCAATGAGGCTTTCCTACAATCTCTGTTACAAGCTCATTTACGTGGATAAGAAGCTCCAGTTTATATCATTGCTTCTTTGTCAGATATTTAGGCAACTAACCTGATGGATCTAAGCTAGATTATAACAGCTCCCTTTAGATGGAGTATAGCAAGTTTTGCACCAGAGAAATCCAGCAGAGCTGAATGGCCAATATGTTGTTATTTAGACTTGGAATGGAGCCCTAACCATGCATTTTTCTTTACTTCTAGTTCCTCTACATTAAATATAGCTTCTGGATCCATTGTTAACATATCATCTAATACCCTTAAAGCTAACTATACCTACATATGTATCTGCACATCTAGTTTTTTCTTCCTTTTGCCATGACCACATATGTATTATTTAGAGAAATATTTTTTTTTCTTGTTTTGTGCTTTAGCAATTTTCACATACCATTTTTCTGCTTTATGTTTCTGAATAGTAACAAGATCTGGAAAGAACTTCACCCTATGATGCACTTTCAAAACAATTTTGCTACTTTGAATGTAAATTTGATAAGTGCAGGGAGCACTGACATAGCTGCTCCATAGTGTGGGAGACTGCTGGGCTATGGACAGCTTTGGCTTTGACAGGATGCTGCTGTAGGCCTGGGAAAGCAGTATAAAACACCACCTGTGTCCTTAGGCCCAGCCTGGGAAAGCTGAAGAAGGAGAAAAACAACTGTGGAAAACAAGAATATGTTTCGGTCTTGCCAGCATGAGGAGAGATGCCAACTACCTATCAGAAGATGGTTTAAGACTCATGGACAAGTATACCTAGCCAATGAGATGCAGCTTATATGTGTAGAAAAATAGTATAAAAGGATAAGCTTGTAGTTAATAAAATGGCTTTGCCCTTGCTTGCAAAAAATGCTGACTCTGCACCATTATTAGTTCACCACACTATAGCTTGCAAAGCTTTAACGTGCAAATGAATTTGCTTCATCCTAAGAACTTACACCTGTTGGGGAGCTCTCCTTATAGCCAACCTGCATGAGATGGAGCAGCTTCCTTCCAAATTGAGACAAATCATTGTACTGAGTTATTAAGAGTAAGTTCTGCAGGACTCACTGATAAGCAAATGTAAAAGTATGAGCTGATGGGTTTGGGCAATCGAAGTCTGCTAAAGACAAGTCCTGTAACTCTTGAGAAAAATTGTTTTCAGCCCTTTTTTTTTTTTTTTTTTTTTCTGTATTATAGAAATCAAATGTATGCATAGATCAGGGATAAAAATTGGTAATGTAAGAAAATCCTGAAATTGGAAGTTATTTAGAGTGAACTCTTTTAAATTAAAAACCAGCTGTATGTCTCTGATATAAGTGTTAGAAATATGTATATTTTCATTATTTTGCTTGATTTGCTAATACTGGGAAATGCAAAAAAAAAAAAAAATGCCTTGAGTACTTAATTCCAAATGCGGAAGATAAATATCCTGAATTTTAAAAGTCCTTACTTATATTTGCCAACCAACTCTAACTTAGTTTTAATGTGTTTTCTAAAATGTGTTATTTCTTTTCTACTGACATATTCCAAAGTCCCTTACTATTTTTCCTCCTCTTTTCTATTTTCTTCATTCGTCTGCTATTTGCTATTTCTTTACTATGCGTTTCCCTCTAATATCTCCTTTGTTATTATTTTGGTGCCTATTTCTCATTCTCCCTTTCCTCTAGATACGAGTTTCTTTCTGTTTTCAAAGGAAAGCCCCAGAATAGGGCCCCTCCCTTACCACACACACACACACACACACCACACTCACTCAAATCCATTGGGTGCTACACTTGCTACAGCGCCTCCACTGCTGCTCTTCTTTGTCTAATAGAATATTGGCTTTTTTTTTTCCTACTCAGCTCCCTGTACAGAAATCAATGTTCTGCTACACTGAGTGGAGTGACAGTAATGCAGGAGATGCCAGCCCAACAGCTTGATGCACAAAAGACTGTTCTCCAAAAATTCCTCTCTGCTAAAAAGCAAGGAGGAGGAAGTCACACTTTGTTTCCTCCATGGACAGAGCAGCAATTCTGTTTTTGTCATGGCTCCTTTGCCTCATAGCCCCCTACTTGCCCACCATCACATCCAGAAGTGACTAGCTCAGGCTTACAGGTTACTAGTTCAAAGAAAATACTTAAAAACTGTTCCTCCTTTATTGTATCATAATCTGATGCAAGAGCCCAAAACATAAATACTCCTGTTCTCTTGAAGGCAAAGAGAGGCTATTCCTTGGGGAAATGAAATCTTTTTGGGGGATTAGTGTTTTTTTCCCTCAGATTAGGAGCCATTAAACAAATTCTTGAATCCTTAACAGTATTTCCCTGAGTTAATCTCATCTGGTGGCTGTTAGGATTTACAATGTCTACTAATGTCAGTCACTTATGGTTATGCCATGCAATAGGATATACTGTAAAAGAACCCATTCACTCCAGTGCTAGAAATTGCACTCCAGTGCTAGAAGTTACACTTCAGCGCTAGAAAAGGTGTGTGACAATGAACTTTGTTTCCAGCTAGTCAGATTTTAGGGATAATACAGGGAAGTTCAGTATGTTTCCATTGAATTCAACATACTTGTTTTCACAAATTCCCCACCAGGAGTTTCTGCCTTTTTTTTTTTTTTTTTTTAATTGGCTTTTTTTATTCCCTATCCTTAGTCAACATCTGATTTTTCTCCCCCTGTGAAATAAAGTAAAAATAGTAAAATCACTGTTTTCTAGGCTGTTTGTATGGGCATTGTTGATAATGAAAATATGAGGCTGTTTCCATTCATTTTTCATGCTCAAGTATCCTTGGTTTTCTGAAGGTAACTACTGGGCTCAGACTCGATTCTGGGGCATGTAGTTGAAATTGAATAGAGAAGACTAGTCAGGAGTCTGTTTAAGCAATCACAGGATCTGATCTGCAGAATGAGGTTTATCAGAGTCCAGTGGATTTTCAAATGTCTTCTGTTAGAAAATTAGCTGAATACTGTGTAGATATGGGTAAAGGGTGATTTTGTTTTGCTTACTCAAGTGGTTCAACTAACCCTATGCAAGACTACTGCTTCACACTTGGCTGTTCTTTTCCAGCTTTTTGACAAATATATTTGATTTGAGAAAATGAAAGACATAGGATAAAGTAGACACTGTTAGAGGCTTACTGGCAAATAATTTAAGGCACAGGAAGGTTAGACAACTACCTGTGCTACATTTTTGCTAATGTGACCCAGTGAACTACTTCAAAGTGATCTGTTGCATGGAAATGTGATCTGAAAATATTTAGCAATGGTTCACATTTTTCTTGGAACTATACTGCTGTAAAAGTACTTCACCATGGACTTGTACATAACTCCACTTGTACCTGGAAAAGTATAGAAATTAAGGATTATTTTACTTGCTTTGAGCATTATTCTATATGGTTTCTGGATGAAAATGTTAGCTTGAATATTTTGGAGATTCTTTCCCTAATCCTATTTTCCTTGTGTTTGAAAAACACTTACTGTAACAATGCTGAGCAATGGAAGTGCTTTTCATTTTCAAAGCATTAAAAATGAATGACCAATTGTGTTAGCTGTTTGGCACAGGCACAACACAGCCTTCATCCTTCATTCAATTAGAGCTTGCTTTGAATTTGGTGAGGTCAGATTGTATCCCAGTTAGGTGTTATGATTCAGATTATTTCCTACCCATATTTTTTACAATTACTGAAGTAACACTAAGAACTTTTGACAAATAAGGTACATTTCATTAGGTCTGTTTAACAGAAAGGGAAAGCAAGTCATGACAAAAAGAAGTAACTTCATAGCAAGTGGCAAAATCGGTCATTAGTCACTGTGAAGCTTGAAATTGTAAGCCTTTTGGTATGGGAAGAGCAAAAATGGAAAGAAAGGATTTCATTTTCCTTGTACAAGTACGTTTCTCATCTTGCTTGAAATGAGGAGGTACCACGAAGTGATGTACCCTAATTTGGTATAGGTGACATAAGCGTGAACTTGGACATTCTGATGGGAGCCCTTTCTTATTTTCTTCTCACACAGCTGAACATACTTTCCATATCGGTAGAAAAACCTGCAGTGGATTACACACGGAGCAGACATCCATCTCTTAGCAGAACACGAGCAAATTATTTAGTAATTCCAACTAGAACAACCACTGCCTCATCATGAAGACCGCTCCCTATAGTTCATTTATAATGACAGTCTCAACTTCAATGCCTTACCCAGTGCTTCCGGTCAGCCCAGCTCCGTATCACAGTTCCTGTGTCTCATACATTAAACCTACACTAGTCTGCCCCTGGCATATAAAGGCCTTTAGGTTCCAGACAAAAACGAGCCTAACATCAAGATCCAGAACCTCGTTTCGAGCTCGGCATCAGCACCGGCCCCTGCAGCAGCCCATGTCCAGCCGGGGGGCTGGTGGCCCCACGCCGAGCACTGCTGTCGGCTAGCTCCTCGCAGGGATGAGCGCGGCGGCGCATCGGGAACTCACCGACGGATAAAGTGAACAATACTCGACTGCGACAACCCTGTGTGCTATTAATCTTTAAACGGGATCTGGCTCAGTGCTCGGAGCGTACGCCCGGTCTCAGCGCCGGCTCCGCCGGTCCCCGCGGCGCCGGGGGATGCGGGGCGGCCNTGTTCCGAAATTGGCCCGTTCCAAAACAGAATTTGTCAATCTCTTTCCAAAATGGGAACTGGGAGGGCAAGCCAGGAGTGCAGCGCGTTGCAAAGTGGTGATCTTGCACTTGTAAATGCAAGATAGCTTGAGAGACACGTATGGCTTTTCTGACCTATTCAGCATCTCTAGGCTTTTTCTTACCTGAGGTACTTTCAGAGCTCCAGCTACAAAGTGAGGAGCTTGAAGTACATCTACCCGTGATCATTTCCCAATTACTCTGCAGCTTCTTTTGAAATCATAAGTCCACAGGTATATTTTTTTAAAAGTGATCTATTATTTTTCAAGTTTTTTCCTCCTCAAGTTTGCAAGACCAAAGATATTTTTACTGGATTGATGTACAGGGCTTTCATGATAGTGAAGTAATTTATGAAGATGGAACTGAAGTCTTTCATACTAGTCTTGAAGGGTGGGGTAAACTGTCTTTTGCTGGAATACAGTTTTATGATGTGCTATAAAATACTCTATAACCTATTTGATAGAGTGGCAAAATAAATTTTCTTCAGCATCACCTTTATGTTGCCACAATGTACGATTTTGTGTATTATCTGACTCCTTATGCTTCACATGCAGTGAGGGATTGCTCCTTTTGCAGAGCTCTACTATACCTGTAACAGATATTTCCAGCATGGTTGGAGCAATAAGTTGCAAATAGTAAACTATTATTGTTATTTATAAAGTGTAAACTTAGAAATCATCAGGGAAGCTAGATATCCTGCACAAACTCCCTGTGCTTGTCTAAAAGAAAATTGGATATCTGAAAAAAAAAAAAAGTTACAGGGATGTACAAATAAGCTTTTGCCTAGAGATTTGATTTCAAAACTCTAATTTTGAAATAAAGTTAAAAAAATTAGAAACAAAGGCTTGGCACAGGCAGCAGTTGCGCAATGGGTTCAGCAAACCTAAACCTTTTTTTTTCACCAAAGACCTGAAGTTAGGGTATTCAATTCATCATTAATGAGACCGAACACTGTGGAAGCATCTTAGGGGGAAGTAGTGAGTTGTTCTGTCTTTTGTCTTTGACTACGTCTGTTTTTATACATAATCACTAATGAAAAGCTTGGAACCAGGGCAGGCGTACCAGACCCACAAATCTCTTGTTATTATTTTAATTTTAATAGGACCAATTAATAATGGAGAGACTTCTGCTAAATAAATAGCTCTGAGAAAGGAAGAAACCTTATTTCTTTCTACAGCATCTTGGTTTGTATATTCCATTCAGAAATATGCAATCCATGTTCAAGACCATTTGTGAAGATATTTGAATTTCCTTTGCTGACATCCCAAGAGAGACTCTAAGACATCAGACTCTTCTTTAGAGGGAGGTCAGGACCCTTATCTCTTCTCTGACCTTTGACCAAAACATAAACTTGTTTTTTCCAGTTATTTCACAGGTTCAAAATTACTTTACAAAATTTTGAGGCAATCAAGACTTCAGCCTACAGTTCCCTAATACATGGATTGCCTAGTACACAGGACTTGCATGGGTAGTAGGGAAATTCTGAAGCTTCAGCTTTACTCCCAGCTGTGCCACTGGTGCCTTTATGCATTATGTCTTAAATAATTCTTTTATCTTCTATGTGCCTCAATATTTCCCTTTGAAAAGTGAATATAAGGCTTCTGAGCCCCTTTTTCATTATTTTGTCTTGTAATAAATGAAGAGAGTATTTGTTACTATGAATCATTACTGATATATTATTTTAGCAGCCTCTTAAGTGCAGGTATGTCAACCAGAATGAGGGCAAATTTTAACTCTTTCCCTAAAAGAATACAAATACTCAGTATGACAGTGGCAGAAGATAGAGAAATTAGTCTTTGCTTTTCTCCCTTACTATTATAAATCCAAAGACATTAATGACCTTGGCCCAGCATGTCTTGCTGAGAATTACTGACTGGATGGAAACCCTTCCCCAAAAAGGACAGTGATTAATTTTCAGTAAAATTCACTAGTGATCAATCAAACAAAATCATTCAATAGTGTTGTGGAAAAATTTGAAAAGATACCACTTATGAAACTGAAAGCTTTTTTAAGAAGTAACAGACTTGTGAAAAATCCACTGAGTAAGATATACTGTTTAATGCAAATATACACCTCAAGGGACATTACGTTTATCAGCTTTCCTATGTGTAATGAGAAAGTAATATAATATTAGCACATTCAAGCTCTATGGAATATGGGACAAGAGCATCTGTGACTATACAGTAAACAATGGAGGAAAGCAGTGAGCTTTGTGGTATTGCCTGAAGTGTAATCATGGAAATATAGGCATCATGGTTTATCTTTGTATGAATAACAAGATGACACTTTCCATAGTAGTTTCCCATTTCTGCTTTAAATTGGCCTTACCTGAACATCCTAAAGCTGGCCTTCTGCTTGACAGTGAAATGTTCTCTGTGGAGAAAGCTTCATGCCACTAATAATCTTTGAAATTTGCTTGGGCTTCTGAAGGTTCAAAATTCACTGAAGAGTATATGGCTAGAACTAACCAATATGCTGTTGAGGCCTGTGTTTGTGCTGATTACAGTTCACTGTGTTACAATATGGACAAATATGCATGCATATATTAATGTCATTTGTTCAGTTAGCGATGTAGCATGCTCTTTGAAATAAAATCAGCTTTGACTGTACTGGAAGAATAACACTAGGTTTCAGCTATGATACCCTGTACAAGACTGTTGCATAAAACTAACAACATCAGCAATACAGGGTCAAAAGTAACAGATATGTTTAAATATTCAATCTTTGCAGCAGTCAAGTACTTTGTACCATCATAAAAAATAATACATTTTGTAGTCTTTTATCTCTCCAGAAGAGCGACAATTAAAAAGAGAAGGTGAAACATTTGTGTGTGTGGATGGAGCATAAGATTATTTTATAAAGTAAGCTATAAAAACGATGTCTCACTAGTCTAAATGCCTATTTCTCTTAAGGTTGGTTGTAATCCTGGGCTTCATATATCACCTACAAACGTCTTTGTTATAGGAAAACCTTTCCATTCTCCACTCTTCAAAGCAATCTATTAAAGCCTATCTTTTTAGCCTGCCAAGCACTGCAAGGGGTTATGTGGATGTATGGATTGTACTTTGTAGTAGCAGAACTGAGCTTTTAAAGGCAATGGGGTTCGACAAGCTGCAAAGGTGGCCTTAATAGTAACTGTGCAAAGAGCTACCATGTGTCGGCTTATTTAGAATTTATTATTTTGAATGTGTCCCAAGTATATGGGTCCTGCTTCAGAGCAGAGCTGCAAGCTGTGGTTAAGTTCAGTGACATTAGCTATTGCTCATGAGATAAGGAGGATTCTAAGCTAGTCTTAAGGTGTAGTGTGATGTCAAGGCCATCCAAAATTTGAACTTGTTCGGTGTCACTTTGGTGTGCTGTGGAGTTGAAAGGCAGAACAGTATCTGCTGTTACATGAAGGAGCTTTAGTTTGCCACTAAATCTTGAAGGAATACCAATTTTAGTCCTTTGAGCAGCAGAATTCTTTTGAACTCCTGTTGGATATAGGGATCGCAGGGATCAATCAGAGTACTGCAGGCAGGATGTGTTCATCCTGTAGCAGCAGCTTTGGCACCAAAAGAGGATTGTTAGAGACTATTTTCCTTTTAGCAGCAGGAGTAAGTACTGTAAAGAAACAGGACTCAGTGAGATTGCATGATGCATAAACAGTGTATAATCCTCTGAATGTGCAGGGAATTATATACGAATGAGGAACAAGAACAAAAATCCAGTTGCTGCTGCACATGCCTGGTGCTAAATATCCAAGTTTGAATTGTCAGTCAGGAATGCCTTTGTCTTCAGAGAGGAACTCTGCAACCATTCTAGGTTCTCCTTTGGGATTTAACAGAGAATTCCAGAAGGTAAATGGATCTGTATTCAATGGTTTCAGCTTCACAGGTTTGTGTTTTGCAAATCAGATAAAATGCATTCCTTTTTACATTAACAGAATAGTCTGAGGGAAAATGTAGTTATTGGATAGGTTTCTATAAACAAACATGGAATAAAACCTAGGACTTCAGTACCTAGAAGCCAGAAGGGAAAGAGAATAAAAAGCAAAACTTAAAACAATCTGATATGCACTTTCCTGAAAATTACACTGTAGAAAACCAAATGACATGCAAACAGAAAATGGAAAGAAATAAGATCTCTTGCAGACATTAGGTTATAACAAGATTCTCTTTTTTCCTCCTTCCTTCAGAATGCATATATATACAGAAACAAAACAGAGACATGTTTATGCATATCAAGAATGATATGCATTTATTTTTTCTACCTTTTTAATTTTTATTTTCACAGAGACACTTCTGGAAAAATATTCAAACACTATAATAAAAAGATTAAAAGATGTCTGCACACAGGCATGCATACACACATATATGCATATTTCTGTATTATATCTTGGGTTGAAAATTTAATTATTTTGAGGAAATAAATTAAACATAGAAACAGAAAGATCACTAGCAGAAGGGTTTTGACAAACAGAATACCTGCAGCTGCATTTCTGTTTCTATGAGAGATTTGATTTGACATCCGCTCATGTTAGCATTTGGAAGAGAATAAGGCTTGGCATATGCTACTATGTATTTTCCTCCTACAGAGGACTGAAGTGGCAGGCACCCTGCTATACCTTTTAAATTGTTCCCTTATTGCACAAATTGAAAGAGAAATATTTAAACATTCTTCAGAGGTTAATTTATAACAATTAGTTTCTCTCTTTAAAGGTACGTTTGTTTCCTATTGTTTGAAATCTATAAAAATACAAACCTCAAGAGACCAGTAAATGTTTTCTAATTTCATTAAAAAAGCTAAAAGCTTTCTAAGGAGCCAACTGTACCCAGTGCCTGAGAAATCATATCTCTATGCCTTTCCATTCTCCAGAAAGCAGACATGGAACCTTTTCACCACCATATTAAGAGATGAACTCCAGCATGCAGAAATTGTGGAAAATTGAAGTTTTATTTCAGTTATTACCCCCAAATGTATAAGATGCTGATGTTGCTGAGTGTAGACGCTGTTGAGGTTATGCACACATATTATTTATAAAGATGCTGTCAATGACATCTAGCAACAAGCAACAGAGCAAGACTTGGCAACTGAATCTGGACAAGATAAAATAGGATGGGTTTTTATAACAGTCAGGGGCAGTTATTTGTCAGCTATGCAGAGCTATGCAGAGGTCCTTGTCACCAAGCTCCAAATCAAGTTTGCTTATCTCCTGAAATAATGCTTCCTAGCTCAGCAAGAGATTTTAGGGCTTAGTACAGGATTGATGTAAGGATTCCAATGGTCTTTTTTACAGGTCAGATGAGCTTACAGAACTGTCCCTTCTGGTCCTTGGTGCTGTGAATCTTTTTACCCGATAAACACAGGGTTAGTATATAAATCCATCAATGATCTCCCTCATTCTCCTTTCTGCAACACAAAGTTGTATTCCAGTGTGCCGACATTTGGTCATGTGAAACAGCTGTGTGTGTCGCTTGGTTTCCAAGCACTGTGATGCTGCATGTGAGAAGATGGCATGTTTTCCATTTGGTAGTTAAACTTCGTGATGAAAAGTTGTGCCATACCTTTGCACTTCAGGCAACATAAAGCAAGCAACTGTAGTGGTTATATATTATTCTGAACCACTGTATCAGATCAGCCGAAGTTCATCAGTACTTACTGAGAGAGTTGGTTCCAGATTTACTACAGACCTATTCTGCCTACAGAATATGCAGACAAAAAGTCACACAGTGATTGAGAAACCAATTCATGTGTTTCAGGGAAAGAAGAATCATAATCTTTTGCAATATATTCAGAGATCTTACTAACAAAAGAGTGTTCTGAGTTTGAGTTATGTAATACGCTATTTTTATTTGTTTGGTTTTGTTTAAAAATAAACTTTTTCCAGTGCAACAATGACACTATGCAGAACAATGAGCTCAATCTAAATAAAATTCAGGAACCTGATTTAAAGATGGTTGAAAACTCATGTGTTGAGTTCTTTAGATCGGCACCAATTGATTTGTCAGCTTTTAGTGTAATTTTTCCTGTAGAAGAATTCCTGCATGGAACATGCAAGGAAAAAATGTAAGAAATTTCAGAAAGTTGGTCATTCAAATCTCCTTATATCATGGCTATGGGGATATAGCAGACCAAGAAAAAATAGTTGAATGCCCACAGAAATTTGCAGAATATTTTGCAAAGTGCCGTGTCTTCACAGAGGAGAAGAAAGAGGCTGCAGTGGTTAACTATATTTTAGGCATTCAAAGCACATGAAATCATGAAGATAATCTTTTCCATGATAAGCTCACATAACAGTACAGTGATGTAAAGCTCATTTTTTGGGTAGACAGAGAGAATAGAAAAAATTTAAGTGGGGTAAGAGTCCTGTTACAAGATTAAGAAGTCAAGGTTACACATGCTCAGGCTTGAAGACTCAGTTATAAGAATTTACTTTTCTACACAAATTTATTCTACTTTCACTGAGGACAGACATTTATTGTTATTATTATTTGACCTAGGAAATTATCTGCACTCTCAAGCATCTGTCTCTAGTTGGACATTAGTTTTGCCACTTCTTTTTCATTCAGAATCACCAGTGACTTGTGTTTTCCAGCTCTTAGTGTGACAGATAACAAGGACAATGGAAAGCACTCTGTAACAGATGCAACCTTGTTGGCATCTGCAGGTGCAGACATATTTTCAGTTTAGCATGCTAAAGGGCATCAGTTCAGAGCCTTAGGTGGTTTGGAGCATATGCTGCTGCTGAAAAAAGTAAGAAATAAGAATATTTTGAAGACACTTACAGGGTCAAGTGTGTTGAGTATTTAACTCTCTGAACGCTGAGAAGAAATGTCTAGACTGAGGCAAACTAATGTATACCTGTGATGATAAAAATAAGCCTGCCAGAAGTCCTCTTGTGAGCAAAAGACATTGGTGCACTTGTATACTGCTACAGCACATAATGTTTTCTGTTGCAGCTTTCGCAAAAGACAATTGCCCTTGATATCACAGTGATATTTCAACACTTCTTTATATCCAGATCTTTATTATGAAGCATTTTTTCATCATTAATAATTGATGCTTGTGTTTAAGGCTTCTATTTGAAAATATCTCTCAAATCGACTTTATTAGATTTTGAGTAAATGTTCCCCAAATCTCCTCAGCATTTTGTTAAAAATGAATGTCATATATCTTTTGATAAAACCTACAGAGTTAAGTGCCTAATAAAATAGTACATGACTAAAATGACTGTTAATATTTTAGCATTATGCTGAAGTATGAGTGTTCTCCCAGCAAAGGTATGAATCACTGGTTTTTCATTTCTTTAATTCTTTATTAATTGGTACTTAAGGCAATAAACCATAACATATAACTTTGGCTTCAGATAAGGTTTAATGAGTGCCTGACCTTTGCTTGGATAATTTTCTGTCAGTGAACCAATTCAAGATAACCCTTTGAAGCTTGAATTCCTGTATTGAGTGCTACTGGCTTTTCACTGTCCTTGACTTAAATGGGCAGTGCTGAAAGCTGGCTTTTTGTAAAAAAGGCTTGCATAAGAAAGCTTTCTTTTAAATGATTAATTTATTGGAATTTTTTTTTTTTTTAGTAACTGTTTCATTAAGTATTCTGCAATAAAACAGAAATCTGATTATAGCTGGAGCTGAGGGCCTCCTCTCCTAACATAAGTGAGTTATATAGCCTACTAAGCTGTCATAATCTGCATGATGGCCCTTCCACCTAAACGTACATCATGCTTATGGATATACAGTAAAAACTCCAGCAAGCATAAGTTCTAATTCTTTTAGAGTCCCACAGAGTATAGCTAGAGAAATCAAAAAGTTATTACTGAAATGAAATTGTATATCAGATAGACGACCTGAATAGGTTTGGTACTTTTCAGGTAATTCTAAAAACACTGCAGATATCCAACTGGTACAAGTTCAAATCTTTACTGAAGTCTCCTGAGAACAGGCGTCCCCAGGGGGATCTCCAGTACTGTCTACTTCTGGTTGGATTTGAAATACTATGAGAGCAATCACTCATGCTTTAAATTGGGATTTATGTTTTCTGTTCCTCTCTGAATCCCAAAGTGCAGCTAGGCATGAGAAAATGTGAAAATGACCAAACTTATTCTGACTGTAAAAATATTACATGATTTTAGACACTACTGAAAGATTAGGCAATGTATTTTCTACCTTAAAATGTCTTATTTCTGAAGTTTCGTATTACCATGTCTAACGGTAGTATCACCTCTAACATTTGTTTCCAAAAAAATAAAAGAGAACCTGATTGAAAAAGAAAAAGAAAAAAAGAAAAAAAAAAAAAGGAAGAAAAAGGAAAAGGAAGCAGCCAAATGCAGAAGTAGACATGTTATTTGGCACTGAGCATACATGAGGAAGACTAGATGTAATACTTTCTCCAGTCTTTGGCAAGTATATAAGTTATGGCAAGACATGTCTTGTAAGCATGTTTTACACACTGACTAGCATGGCTATTGTGTATATTACATTCTCTATTGAAACCTGTTTCTGTGTATATAACATAAATAAGATTCACTGAACAGGATTTGGAATTTGAGACTTATCCTTTTGAGTCATTTTAATCCTTAACAAAAATGTCGAATGACTGAATGCAAAATATAGCAGATTCATTTCAAAATGCCTTTATATTAACAGTGTTTTAAATATATTCAGGGGTCTTACCTAGTACTATTTGTTGCAAATAATTCCCATTTTCAGGCATTCACAAGTAATTTAATGAATTGCGTTTTTCAGTAAAATACTTTGAAAAGAAAGTAGCTAGTCACAATAATATGCTTAAATAAACATGTGGTTCAGTGCTTTGCTAAGACTTGTGCCCCAGGCCCTGGTCTTATCATTTGCATATGTTGATTCAAAAGATGTTAGAATTTTTACCTGCAAAATCTGCCAGTTTCCTTGTGGAGTCACAGTCTGTTCTGTATGAAGATTTGGACTCATTCTTCACATTGAACATGCCATTTGCAAAGACAAGATATGATGGCTAGCAGGAACAACTTAAAAAGGAAAAAGATCCAGCTGCTTACAGTTAACAACAGAAACCTATGGAAACAAGCTGCCTTGCCCGTGGTTAAGAGACTCCACTCCAGTGAACAGAATTAATTAAGTTCATTTCCATTCAGGACTGCCCTTGGTCCACAGAGAGTCAAAGGGCAGTTGAAGAGTATAATTACTTGCGTTAAAGAGAAAATGGCAATGGGAGTTAGCCCAGCATCACAATGTGTTTCAAAAGAACAGCATACCTTTATTGTATTTTTAGTTTGATGTGGGTGAATTATAAAGTGAGGGGGAAAAAAACTCTATGTGAAACAGTACTTGCCAGATATAAATGGAAAGTAATTCAAATACTTCATTCAAAATAGTGAAGAAGGAGAAAAGGAAAAAAAAGGTAGCCATTCCGATAATATGTCCAGCAGTGGGAACAAGTGCCATAAATTATAGTTTGCTTGAGATTGTCATGAGAATAAAAAACAATGACTAACACTACTAATTTTCAACCTTATTAGAAAATATTAATTTTTATGTACAATTATTCCCTTTGATCCAGTATGCATTAAGATTTTTTCCATTTTCACCTCCTCTGTACTGCACCATTTACTGAAGTGCTACAGGTATTTTTACAGCCTAACTTTGACTACATATTCTGCATCCCTTCAGGACTTCTTCAAAGATTGTGTAGCAACATATATTTTGTTGCTGTCTTTCAGGTGATTGCCAAGTTTCTGGTTTGTTTTTTTTTTCCTCTACTAACAGTGATATCTGGAGTAATTTAATACAATTTGGGATAACATTTTTACCTTAACCAAAGTATATTTACGTTGAGAAAATCAGTTATTCTCCTTTCCTTTTATTGGAGCCAGTCAATGAAACCAAGCTCATGGTAAGGAAAGGAGTTGTAGCTGTGGTATCAGCCTCACCTGTTTTGGAGCGTACCAGAAACTGATAGCTGGATGAAAGGGAAGAGTATAGCGTAGACAGAAGGCTGCATATCTGTTTTACAGGCGTAGTAAAGCTGCAATACCCTACCAAGATTAGAAAAAAAGAAGATGGTGAATTTCACAAAGGTATAACTATGCAGGGATCATTTTAGGTGCTGGATGAACTTTCTCCAACTCACATTTCTAAGATACAGTTGAAAGTAATCATAAAAGATTATGCAGAATATACAGAAGAAAGCTTTGAAATTTTCCCAATATGTGGACAATAAATAAGATGCTAATTTACTTTCTCCTCTAGGTTTCAGTTACCTATACCCTTTTTCTATAAAAAAGCTGGATATTTTTTTAATCTAGTCATAGCCACCTGCAATTCAAGTATCTTCAAAGTACATTGGCCGGCTTGTAAATATAGGCAAAGATGCTGAAGCAATTGTGTAGTGTAGTGTAGTGTAGTGAGTCAAGTCTGCCCTGAGTAGTATTTTAACAGCTGTCCAAAATGTTTATCTGGATCTCTTTTAGCTTGTCACTCTTGTTTCTTTTGTTTATCATTTCCAAAGCGGTATTCATTCCATAAAATGAAAATTGTAAATACCCTGAAATATAAATTTTACCAACCTATGACCTCTGTGGTCCTGCTGTTGTTGCAGAAAAACAGCTACCATGGGTAAAGATTATGGTTAGGTCTGTTGACTTAGTGTAAATAAAACATCATGAAAGGACTGAAATTCACCTGTTTGGTTCAAGATTAGGCACTTATAAACTGAAATAGTGCTGTCTCCAGCCTGTTACCAGTCTAATGAAGATATTTGTGTGCAGAGCTGTGTCCTAATTTAGAATTCAAATTCAGGAAATTTTCTTTCAGAATCAGTCTTACCTAAATTATTTCTTCTATGAATTTTCTAAAAGACTGTGTAATTATATCAATAACTCCCAACATGGCCTTTGTTTTTTCCCTACTCTTTCATGAGATGCATTTCTGTAAGAGGTTGCTCAGTGAAAATATGTGAGCAAAGCTGATATATAGTATAAAATGAGAAATGGAATAAAAGAACAAGTCATCAGGATTATATGCAAAATGGAATCCCAGTTTATTGAGATGCACATGTTAAAAGAAAAGAATAGTACATAAAAACGTATGTCAAGATGTTGAAAAGGGAAAAGAAAAAGAAAAGAAAAGAAAAGAAAAGAAAAGAAAAGAAAAGAAAAGAAAAGAAAAGAAAAGAAAAGAAAAGAAAAGAAAAGAAAAGAAAAGAAAAGAAAAGAAAAGAAAAGAAAAAAAGAAAAGAAAAGAAAAGAAAAGAAAAAAAAGAAAAGAAAAGAAAAGAAAAGAGAAAAGAAAAGGCAGGCAAGGAAAAAGGAAAGGAGAAATGGGAGGAGAGGGGAGAAGAGGAAAGGAAAAACAGTATTTAAATAGAAGTGCTAACTTTGCCTGAACTTCTTGTGTTATTTCAGTAATTTTTCCAACACAAAAGTTTAAACAGTGTAGAAGCACCATTAATTGCTGAATCAGCTGTGTAGCAAAAAATCAGTGAATTCAGAGTGGCTTTTCAGAAACTCACAGTGATCTAAAAATATTGAAAGAAGGAAATAGAGAAATAAGTGAGACATGAAACTTTCACTTCAAAATGCACAGATGCATAAGAAAAAGGGTAGCAACAATGTAATGATATGTAATTATATGACAGTATTCATAGACTAGAGCAGTATATAACAAAAATGATGAGAAAATTCATAAACATAAGCCACAGCTATTCTGTTCATTTGGATCAGGTCCTCTTTGTAGACAGGAAGGAAGGAAGGAATTTGAAAAGATTTTCATGTTTGGAAAAAGACAGGGTTGTTTGTCCAATTGCTTATATAGTACTAGATAAAGGTTAAAGTGATTGTGTGGTTTATTGTATTTGAATCACTGATGTTAATAAACACGGTTAGGAGAACACAGAGCTACCGTGTGTAGAAAAGTCTTATAGACTTCAATGAGGGCATTGAAGTTTAACAGGCTTAGTCATTCCATCCCATTTCATCTGAAGTGCAGCCCAGCAATACTGCAGATAAGCAGTAAAATACCTGTACTTCAGACTTCTAGGTCTCTGCAGTGAACCTGGTATGTTTATTATAATAGCAGTGAAGATGAAACAACTGCATACTTCTGGATTTGTCTATCTACTTCTGGATTTGTAATACCTACCAGATTTTTTTCAGTTAGGAACACAGTTAACATCGATGCCTGATGATATCAACAGAGAAAGCTCTGGAGGGATCTCCAGACAACTATGATATGTTTTATGGGTCAGATAATCTTCTTCAGGGGCCCATATGGTGTCATTGTCTGACCAGGGAAGCCACGTCCAGCTGAAGTTCTGACTTTGATGGTTCAAGACAGATGACACTAGTCTCACTCATATGGGGTAAGTGTAGTGTAACATAGAACTTTCTACAGTGAAGAAAAGCTACAAACTAATGAAAAAGCCCTCTCCATTTAGAAATGGTAAGTAACCCATGACACGTATTTTCCTTGTGCTGTATTCTATATACAGTTCAACCATTGTATTTCAGCCCTTCAGTTTAGGACATGTTCTGGCAGCATTTGCCCATTCGAAAAGTCCTGTTGCTCTGACTTGCTACTGGCAACATCCCTTATGTGAGTCCTGGCTGGGCCAAGCTGGGCTAAGCCCTTGACACCCTTGAGACAGGATATTCCAGTCTTTTATCAAGATTTGTCTTTCTGCATGGTTGTGTGATCTATGTTCTTGCATGTCTTCACTGCCCTTTCACTACCAGTGTGAGTGATAATTTTCCAGCACTAGGATGACCTTCTGAGAAAGGTTCACTTTGCTCACCTGACATGCTTAGGGAGCTGCTTTCCTTGGGCTCTGTCTATAGATAATGGAAGGATCTTTCAGAAAGACATTCAGAGCAGAATGCAGAAAAAAAATCTCATTTCCTCCTAGAGGCTATAAAGAAACCATAGAGAGACCAGCTCATCTGTTCAGGAAAGAGACACAACATAGTCATATTCTAGCCTGGTAACTAAACTATGGGAATTCTCCCATAGAACCATCTTTATTTATTTGATATTTTGAGGTCTGTAGAAATGTTACCAGGTGGTTTTTGATTACACATTAGCAATATAACCAACACATTTAGTAAATAACAAAGCCAAATAAAGAACTAAAATTAATTTCCATTGTTTAGAAGCACTATTCATTTCAGTCTGCTCAGGTGAGGCCACTTTCCCACCTCAATATATCCAATATATTACCAAGTAAATGGCTCCAAGAGTGGGGAATAGCAACATATACAGGTGGATACCAAAACTGCTGAAATGCATCTTGCAATTTTGTTTCATCTGGAAGGAATTTAGTTCTCAAGAAATCAGGTGAGGTATTTAGAATCCTTCAAAAACCCATTTATTAGGTTCAAATACCAAACGGAACAAAGTACCAATTCTCATAAAATGCAAAGATGACTGACCAGTATATTTAATATGTCAAAATTTCTTTTTGTTTTCCATTGTAATCAGGTGCCATAAACAATAAAAAAGAAAAAAAAAAGAAAAAGGAGAAGCTATAAACATTAGGTAATATGATAGAAACTCAAGATTAGGAAAGAAATAGTAGTGTAACATCTGAGATTTCTTATATTATGAAAGATTTTATTTTTTAAAGTTGAAATCCTAGAGAGAAATAGATACCAAGAGAAAGGGTTTATGTTCATCTTTTCAGTTTGTTTATCTAGCTATATCAAGATGAGCTTTGCTATAGATTTCTACTTTCTTCTTTGACAGCAGCAGTATCACTACTTTCCATCTGAGTGTTTCTTCAGGATCAAGTCTGTAGTGGGAAATAACATAATATTTTTGTGTTATCACTCTCTGAACAAGATGTCTTTACAACCTATTTCCTAATCTTAAAGATAGCAGGAACCTCAGATCCATTTCGTGTCTCACCCTCCCTAAACTCTTACATCAAGTATATGAAGTTAAGAATCAAAACTTCACAGTGATAAGAGACATTTTGCCTGGAAGGTATGCTAGCTCAGTGCAAGTTTTCATATACCTGATTTGTCTTTGTCTGAGAAAATGTTTCAGATTCACCCTCCTGAAGTCTGATGAGCTCTATTCACTATTATTTCCATCAGGATTTCAGACTATATCCTGAAATATCTCTTACCAGAAAAAAAAAATAATCCCTGGTGATTGCAACTCATTTTTTAAATTGGGTCATTCTGTCTTTCCATGCCTTGGGATAACCAATTAAAGACAGGAAAGCTAAGGAACCAGAAGAAATCCCCCAAACTCTGAGATCACCAGCCTGTCATCTCTCTTCAACAACATCAATTTAATTTTTCATGGTGAAAACTTAGTATCTTGGGACACTTCATAATAGATTTGACACAGTTTTTAAAATCAACAGCTCTAGCTGCTCACTATATATTTAACAATATGGGGATTGTCACCACAAGACCTTAGGACAGATGTAAAAAAAAGACATTATAATGGAAAAAGATCCACATTTTTAAACAGAAATTGTGGCAGCCTGTAACTGAATTTCATAGTTTAGTCCTGGATTTATTAGAAAATTATAATTATGATGGAAATATGTCTGAATCAGCTGAAACCATTTTCTCAGAAGTATGATCTTTTGAGGAAACATTCATGTGAAATTGGAAATTACTTTTCAAGACTTCATGTTGACAAAAAGTAATAAAAATTATTTTGCACACATAGTTTCTATGTACTATTTTAACCATTTCCTCCCAATGTAATAATTATTTTAAAATTATGGCATTCTATATTGAATTTCATAATATATTATTTTTCTTGTTATGATATAGTAGTATAAAGGAGCAGATGTGAACTGTAATGTTTTGCTTTGGGAAGTTTTATGTCAATAACTAAAGTATTCACTCAAAATTGGTAAAAGAATTAGTTTGAAAGATATTGTCTATTGATTATCTTGAAAATGGTATATATTAATTTCCAGTAGATCTCAGAACACCAAGAGAGCTCCAGAAAGCTGAGCGAGGTTTTAGAGCGTGCCATTGTACAACGGAAAGAACAAGACCATTTGGATAGCACTAGCCACTACCAGTGGTTTAATTCCTTATTCTAAATTGTTTTGGACTAATGACAAGATTAAAAGCAGAACCCCCCCCCCCCAAAAAAAACAGAGACAAAAGCCCCAACCTGCTATGACTATTTTGCCACTAGTCCATAACCTCGTATACTTTTTATGTAATATTATTAGGACTGTGTTTGTTGGTTATTTAAAGAAGAATTCAGTGTAGAAAAATAATTTCCTAGGTTTTTTCTAATTGAAAATACTTATGATCTCTGATTGCCCTACAGGACACGAATTCTTTTTTTTAAATGCTTTTTCTCAACTTCTTGAGTATTCTCACAGCAAGAATTGACCAAAGAATATGTTGGCTCAGTTGGCTGAGTAATTCAGAAAAAATGGTAATGATAATTGGATGAATTTCTTATCAGTTGCATTTAGTAAAGGTGTAATTGTATTTATTGTATTCATATTTAGGGTAGTCCGGGAATAACATATTTGTCAAGCTTTATGTGAGTGACCTTTCATGGATGGGAAATATTTCTCCTGCCCTCCCTCACCACTGTCAAGAAATTATACATTTATTATATGGAACTGTTAGAGTTAAATTTTTTTTAAAAGTAACATCTATGGCAGTACCTAAATAGTGGAAATCTTCCCCCCCCACACACACTTTCTATCCTTTGTTCCTTTCACCAGTATTTTTGATTAAGTTTTTTCTTTGTCCATCTTACTCATTTCTTCTGTGGCTGCAATTTGGAGCAACAAGGACCATCTTAGTTTTGGTAGATTTTAAATTGCTTTTGGGGGTTTGATGGAATTGAGTTTTCTGTTCTTTTGAAGGGCATTTAGCAGGTATTTGACAATCAATGACCAGACGATGCAAAAAAATTCTTTCTTTAATTCTGGTAACTTTCTTCTATGCAAATCATTAAAAAAAATTATTTTGGAATCTTTTGCAGACTGAGTTTGAATAGGTTAAACCAAATCAGGATTAAAAGTGATTTAATTTATTAGTATTGTGTAATTAACCAGCAACTAGCGATCTATGCATTTAGGATCTATATCAGCAACTCAACAGATAAATCACAGTGCCAGTCACTTAATACATATTAGTATACAGCTGCACATTTCTGAACAACTTTCTATGGCTGATCCTAGAAAATTGTAATTGCATCCTCATCCCTTGCCCTAAGTTTAATGCACCGCCTGGAGGCTCAGGAGAGTCTGTGCCACTTTCTACAGCTACGAAACGTACCTGTTTTATATAGGTAGCTAGTGAGGCATTGATAACACACCAGTGTTTTGACTACTGCTGAGCAGCGTTCCCACAGCATCAATACTGTCTCTCTGGCATTCCTCCCTCACCAGTAGGCTGAGAATGTAAATATTAGGATCCTAAATTTGATCATTTGTTTTCTTTACTTTCCACATTTGCTGAAAGTTAAGCAAATCAAAGCATCTGTTGGCTATACTGGTGTCACTGGGAACACCAACTATACCAGCCAGTTTTGTCAGAAAAAGGGTCATCCCTGTTACTGTTCCCTGGTTTTGTAACACTTGAGGTAAGAACCTAAAGGAAAAATGAATGAGGGATTAAATGAAATGAAAATGTTATAGGTCTTCATTAAAAGTTTAAGAGTTCACTGTGTACTTGAATCCAGACCAAGGTCTAACTCTGTGCACATTCCCTTAGAATAGACATGGATAATCTTTTTCTCACTTTGTTGGCGGTGGAACTGAAGCTTTGAGAAAACAAGACTAGGTTGTGGATGGTTAGGCTCAATGATTAAAGCAAGGATGGAGTCCAGTGTGGGGAACAGAGATAGGTACTGTGATCAGGGAAAACCAAAAACATGAATCAAAGTTACACCTGGTGCAGAACGAGGGATTAAAAAAATGACAGGGCTCAAGGATAAACAAAATTGATGAGAAGAGATGTGTGGTTAGATGTTGTCCAAAAGTTCTAAGGAAACTAAGGAGTTTATATTGAAAAGTATGATTCAAAGTAAGGAAAGGTCTTTCATCAATCCTAAATAAAACCAGGTTGATTTGGATTACTTAAATTGAAAATAAAATTCAAAGAAAAAAAAATTAAAATTAAACAGTATTCCATGACGGTAAACACATTTGGGACACTTGATGTCCCAAAAGAAAGGTATGGTAAATATACAAAAAGTTGATGGAGATAATTTTCTTTTGGGAAAAGCCCCAAAGCCCAAATCTATACTCAGTTCTTTTTCTCATTTGAGAAACAGAAGGAAATTGTGTTGAGGAGTTGATTGATTGTCTGATTGTGAGTGATGACTGACAAGTTTAGTATGAGTCATGCCAATACGTGACCCAGAAAAAGGGTACACCTAAAAAAAGTGTTCTTTGGGGCTTGTTTGTTGCTAAATTTGCCACTAATGAGTGGCAAGGAGTGACAAATAGTGAGCTTCATTTAATTTAATTCTTTGGAAACAAAACTATTCAATTTTTAAAATGCAAGTTGATTTAAATGGAAAATATTTATTCTAATGGAAAAGCTGGGATTTCTGGAACAGAATATGTCATGTAAAAATATTGGACAATTTTTTAAAGATGATTTTCAGTGAGGATCCTGTCTAAGAAATTTCTTTTTTATTTTCTCAAAATTCCACATGAAGCTTTCCCTACCAGTTGCTGTAATACCAAAGGGAAGGATTGGAGTTTCTGCAAATGTTACTGAGGAAGTATGAATGTAGAAACAAAGGATATCTACATCAAGAAATGAAGTGTGTGGGAATGACTGGGAATTGAAAATGTGGGGGTAGGTTTTTGAACATATGGAGGAAGAGGTACATGTCAAGCTTAAAGAAAATATTCTGGTTAGATAGAGTAGGGAAGTAAAAAAATAATGCTGGCATAGTCAGCAGACAGAGAAAAAACCTCTATCGAGTTCTTTCCTTTACATAAATGATATCTGGGCTAACTATTCACAGGACACCTTTTATATACTTGTATTTGACATGGATCAAGCTGGGACTTGTTTTGTCTATAAGCCCACTGATGAAGGAGCAATTTCATTAATTGACTTCAATGATGTTAAGTATATGTAATCTAATATATGATGTAAAATGCAGAAAAATCACAAAGAGTATTCTAAGAATACAGAAATATCGGGGAGGAAAGAATATTTCACTGTCTTCCTTTATCTCCATTTCTCAAAGAAGTAACAACCATGATTCCATCCCCAAACTCAAAATTTTGAGAACTTTATAAGACATGGGCTTGTTCATTGTAATCTTTACTAGGAAAGATTTTTTTTAAAAAATATTTTATTAATGATTTTTTACCGTATTTTTGGTTTTGGATTTTATATATTTAGATAATATAGGAATAATAGAAGAATAATTGTCCATTGACTGCAACCACAGTAAGTGCTTCTTAAAGGTGTTTGGAACAGCCACAGTACATGTGCAGTAGCTGAAATTTGCACATGAAAATAAGATGAAGTCTAAATTTTCTAATTAGTTGATGATTTAGAAGCTGCTGGCTGAGATATTCCCTGATTCTGTCTACTCTGACATTTACTAACTCATTACACTTTAAGGAAGACACAGATAAAAGAACAAAGTGGTTTCTTAAGGCCTAAATGAAATACAACTTTGTGCTTTAGCACAGGTTTACACATTAACTAATACCTTGTTTATGACAACAGGAAATGCAGATGAAACTATTTAAAACAAGCATTCAAAAAAGAATGATCACATGGATTTGTAATTGTTTATGTTTTCATTTTATCTGTTTGGTTTGTAAACATTTTCAGGCTATTGGATTGACATCTCTAAAAGCTGCTGTAGCACACAAATAATGTAAAACACTGGTTAAAAATTGTTTTAAAATAATACTATTGTGCCTTATTATGTCTATAGGGAAAAAAAAATGACCTTACAGGCTATGACTGAGTTAAGTGGCTTAAAGGTCAACAGAGAAGCTTAAACCTTTGGCAAAAAAGGATTTTTCCTGTTGAACCAGAAAACTGTGAGGCAGACAGGCCTCTGTATGAACACTGCATTGGTAAACTCTGTCTTTAGAAGAACAGTTTCTTGGGGTTAGAGTCTAATCTTTCATCCAGAGTTTGAGTCAAAGTGTTATTCTGAGTTGAGTCCCTGTGTAGTAAACCATAAAGAAGTAATAAGCATCTGCTGGTGAACATCAACAGCTGAACCGTAAGAAGTCGTTTCCCTGTGTGCATGTCTCACTGAATGTGCAGCTGGATTTTGTTGTGTGACTTTCAATTTTTCACTAGATTTTCTATTATACTTTAGCTAGTTTTAGGTTGTAACTTTTGCAAGGCACCTAAGGTTTATTGATTGATCTGTGACTTACAAGCTTATAAGGTTGGGTCAACCCTGGATGTATGTGCACACTGTGGAATAAGGGGCTGGAAAGCAGCCTCATGGAAAGGGCCCTGGGGTTTCTGGTTGACATCAAGTTGAATGTGAGTCAGCAGTGCCCTGGCAGCCAGGAGGGCCAGCCGTGTCCTGAGGAGCATCAGGCACAGCATCGTCAGCCGGGTGAGGGAGGGGACTGTCCTGTTCTGCTCTGCACTGGGGTGGCCTCAGCTTGAATATTGTGGGCAGTTTGGGTCACTGCAATATAGGAAAGATACTAAGCTGTTAAAGAGTAGCTAAAGGCGGGCAATGAGGACCATGAAGGGCCTTGAGGGGAAGCCGTGCAAGGAATGGCTGAGGGCACTTGGTCTGTTCAGCCTGGAGGAGACTGAGGGGAGACCTCATGGCAGTCTGCAACTTCCTCATGAGGGGAAGAGAAGGAGCAGGCACTGATCTCTTCTTGCTGGTGACCAGTGACAGGACCTGAGGGAATGGCCTGAAGTTGTGTCAGGGGAGGTTTAGGTTGGATATTAGAAAGAGGTTCTTCACCCAGAGGGTGGTTGGGCACTGAACAGGCTCTCTGGGGCAGTGGTCACAGCACCAATCCTGACAGTGTTCAAGAAGCATTTGGGCAATGCTCTCAGGGACATGGTGTGACTCTTGGGGATGGTGCTGTTCAGGGCTAAGGGTTGAACTAGATGATCCTTGTGGGTTCCTTTCAGCTCAGCATATTCTGTGATTCTGTGATTCTAATTTGAACATTGCCTATGGTACACCTCAGCAAATGCCCTTGATGCCAGTTTATCACTGCATAACGGCTTATCAGACTGCTAAACTTTAAGGACGAAGCTGCCAGTAGTCAACTAGCTTTGTCAGGATGTGCTAGCTAATCTTCTCAACTCCATACCAGTTTCTTAAAGCTAAATAAAAATTGTTTATTTCTTGCTTTTTACTCATGAAATAGTTTTAAAGATGATAGGAGAGTACCTTATGTCCAGCTGTTTTTGAAGTCCAGCATATTGCATTCTGAGTACTGACATCTATAAAACCTTTTGAATTTATTTCCAAAAGGTGCCAAAGAAACATTTTCTCAGGTATCACCACCAGGCCTGGAAAAACAGCTTTGCTGTCTAAAAGATCACACATACATAAAGCTTTCCTGTTTTCAACCACTTTAGTATTCCTGTATAACTCAGATACTCTTTTCCTCAGCTCCAGTTTTTCAGCATTTGAGCAGCAGCTGAAAAGCTGCCAGAGTCTCTGTGGCTCTCCTTTATGGTGGCTTTTCTTTGCTGAGCAATGGCAAAGAGTCAGCTGTGCTGCACATCCTTCAACAACCGTGCTGGTGCTTTATTTTCTCTTCAAGAATAGACAGATCTGGTATTGTGTAGCAACCTCGTCCTTTCACTATTCTGAATAGCTCTATACATAAAAATTGGGCTCTCAAACTCTCATGTATGCACGATGGTAGTGCTTAAGGCTCTCCAAGAAAGCAAGGGAGATGGTGTTTTTGCTGCAAAATGGCATCCAGACACTGCCTCCTTATCTCTCCTCTGCACCAGAAATGCTTTCACCACCTGTGAAATCTGTATTTTTTGAAAATAGGCAGAACTGCAGTAGCACAGCAGATTGGAGGCTTTGTTTATGGTGAAGAATCATATCTTGGGAAGGTCCTGGAACACAGATTTTCCCATCAAGAAAGACAGAAATCCTTTTGAAGATAGTTTTTACTGTGGTTTTGATTATATACATAGCGCCAGAGAGCATAACACAGCATTTTACCCCTCCTCAACAGCAATGCAGGTCAGTCAGGCAATAAAGAGATAGTTTATTGTTTCGGTTGACCCCTTTGAAATGTTAACATAGAAATCCATCCTTGAAAGAAGAACAAGGAAATGGGCCCTAATCAGACCCTGATGTAAGTCCTTGGTAGCCTTCTTGATAATTCATTGAAGTAAATTGGCGGTGAGTGGTCATTATGCTACAAAGCACATAAAGATATTGTGTCTTTCCCCACTGTATAAACAGTTGAAGGCCTAAAGACAACAAGCCTGTACGTGTTCAACAGCAGCCTTGATACCTTTCTGCTGAGCTTGGAACTATCTCTGTCTTTATTCCTATGAAAAATCAATATAGCACTTCTTATGCAGAAAGATAAAAAATGCATTTACATGCAGGGCTTTGTCACTTTCCATTCCCATGTGGATCTTTCAGTTTGAACCCTGAAACACTAAGAAACTACAAGAAAGTAAAAAAAAATCCCAAACACCCAAAACTAAACCCATCTCCCCCTAAAAAATTCCCCAAACCCCTAAATGGTTTCAGGGCTCTTTGAATAGATTTGAGACTTAATTTAAGAAGAGACAGGTTGCAGAGTCACAAAGGAGGGGAAAACAGAGAAAGAGATGAATGCATCAGCAAAAAGAAAATGCTTGAATTAACTAGCTGCCTATATAACTTACTTGCTTCAACTATGTTTATAAACTTATAAATATGTTTTAAAAATGTAAATAAATATATGCTTGTAAGAGACCTCTAGGGTCTTTTATCAAACCTTATCTAGTATCAATACTCCCTAAAGAAAATGAATATAAATTAGGGACAGAAATTACATTTTATACAGGAAGAATTAAATAAACTGTTGAGATTCATTGCTCTCCTCCTCCATCTGATTTAATTCCTGCTGGGTTTCTTGAGAAATTGCAACTCTCTCTAGGTCAAGCTTTTGCTGTAGCTGCCATTACTAGCCTTACTAAAGCCATCATTTCAGGATTTCATTGTTTGAGAACATTTACTTCTCCTAAGATAGAAATTCCTTCCCTTCCCTTCCCTTCCCTTCCCTTCCCTTCCCTTCCCGCCCCTGCCCCGCTCCTTTCCCTGCCCCTTCCCCTTTCCTTGTCCTTTTGCCTTCTCCCTTATTTTCATTTTTCCTTATTTTTCTTTTCCCTTCCCCTCCCTCTCCTTTTTTTTTTTTCTTTTCCCTTTTTTTTTTCATTACCGTATTATTATAAAATTGTCATCCTATGAAGGCACAATTCATCTTTCCCTTTTTGGCCACGTACACGGATGCAATGTGTGAAACAGTGTTATTTTGATTTGGTCACAGTTCATATCTGTAAGACACAGGTGTGATCAGCTGCAGCACTGTGAGACAATGATGAATGAGCCCTTTAGAGCTTAGCTTTACATTTCAAGAAACAGCAAAAGAGATTAAAGGAGAGAGAAACTAAATATGTGGCATAGTGCTTGTCTCTCAGAAAGCGAGAACACTAAATCCATGTACAGACACTTCGTTTGGCAACAACAAGAAGTGAATTCTAGGGAATACACAGCAACTTGTAGTTTAACTGTAAGGCAGTAGGTGAATTTCAGATTCAAGATGGGGGAACATATGGTTTGTGCTGTAAAACATACCACAGGTGTCCCAGTAATTTCATTGTACTATTTACATTCATGTTCAAAGCCTTGATTTCCTCTTCAATGAAGAATAATTTTCCCTAAGGATTTACAAATAAACAGAATAAGTTCTTAAAGGACAAGTAACTCGAAGTTTGTTGCAATATAGCACCTCAATCACACTTACACTGATATCTCCTGCTTAGGCTTATGTCCAGAGGTTCCTATCTGTAACCTCTGGTCCAATTCTTCTTGATCCACTTCCTACTTATACATTTTTATTTTTTTTTTTCACAAAAGTAGGTTATGCAGAAAATTTGAATATCCCCTCCCCCAAGTAAATATCAGACCACAGAAGGACATTTAATATTAAAAGATTATGCTTTAAGAATATAAATTGCAATGGACAAACTGTATTGCTATGTTGTAATCCAAAATTTCAATCAAAAATCATTCTTTGTACAATATTGTTAAGGCTGGTATTAGAAAAGGATTTGCTAAATACTGAATAGAGAATCAATCAAACATTTTATTCCAAAATGACATCTTAAGCAGAGCTTTTTCTAAAACACTAAGTATTTTATTGTGTATAGTTTTTTTCTGTTTCCTCTTATGTGCTACAAAAATTATTTAAATATCATTGTGCTAAACAGAGAAAAATACCTTAACTTTGAAGCTTCATCTGGAAGTAAAATTGTATTTGTAAATGCTTCACTGAACAAAATTTTTCAAATATAATTCAAGTGTAGTAATCACATTTAAAATACAATTTCTCATAGTTATGTCCCATCTGCTCAATACTGATAAGGAGTTAAAAAAAAAAAAAGTATAAAAATCAATGTCATTAAATGTTTATTAATTATACAAAAACTTGTTTAGCTTACTGAGCACATTTAATAACAGGAATGTATTTGCCCAGGTATAGATACAAATTTTAGAAGATTCATTTTAAGTGGAGTTAGACCGCACTAAGTTTATAAGCATCATACTTATTTTATTTAATCTGATTCTACGCTGAGTGGATCGTCCCACTGCAGATAAAGCACATACTTTCTGCCGGGGTTAAAAAAGCAATCATTGTATATTAAAAGTCAGAGGAACATAGTGGATAAAGTTGCATACAACCTACCTTCCACCATTTTTGAAAAACTATCAGTAAATTTAGGACTTATGATTAGTTTTCTCACGTGTTATATTTAAGTCCAGTAGCATCGTGAACTGATTTAACTAGCTGGTGGCACATGAGGCATTCAGGTCAATTAGATTGACACAAGAATATTTCATGGTTATTCTCAGATCCACCTTCACAAAAGACACAGAGAGGTATAAACTGCATTAATGATAATGTTTTTGACATGGGTATGCATGGCTGCAAAAAGAGGCATCAACAAAAACAAAGCTTATGATATTTAAGCAGCAAGTTTTAGACCAGTGGAAATGGCAGAGTAAGAATAGCTTAATTAGAGGTTTTATGAGCACCTTATTGGAGGTGTATGTGTGTGAAGTTTTTATTACTGTAAATCTTGTTCTGGCAGAAGCAGGCACACTTGAGAATAAAAGCAGTCAGTACTGCAGACAATTCAAAATACACCATAAATTAATTTCTACCTTCAATAGCACAACAAGAACTTGATCTTGCCACTGCAGACTCATCAAAGATTTTTGGATATGCCTGTGCCACAAAGGAGTGCCATTTTCTATAGCAGTTCTGTGAGAGATATGCTCCATTTTCTGCCTCCTTCCTTTTTACCTTGTCATTTTCAAATGAGCACATGTGTGGGAGACATGTGTTGGCACATGGAGGTTGAAAGCATGCAGATGATTTTGCCTTAAATACAGAGGTAAAATAAGTGAACCTCATCCTCAGGAGTGTTTTCAAACACAGTGGGCATAGGCAATGTGTCCTACTGATCTATGCTGCTTCAGACCAAGCATAACTTAATCAGTTCAACCATGAATAGAAAACTTGCACTTTGTTCAAAACTTTCATTCAAGACTTTTTTCTGAACCTTTGAAAAAAGAAATTGAAAAATCCTGTCCATACCAGTTCCTCTTAGGGCAGATTCCATTCATAATAATTTTAAAAATCCACTGAATTTATTTTCATTTATGTAATTTTTATTTAGAAATATACTCTTCAATAGTATATTTTTTGTGATACATTTTCTATTACATTGCTATTTTTATGGATTAAAGTGTTTTGCCACTCATGTAGGAATGAAAACCATTAGCCTTGTTTTAGAGCCAGTGCAGCCATAGTATTCCACCAGCTATGCTGCAGTAATAGAGATCAACACTGTTTAATGAATAACAAAAAAAAGCCTTTATGGAAGAGACAAATTTGAAAAAAGCCAAAACAGTGTAGTCTTGGAAGCCACATTAAATCGTTTATATTATGCATCTGCGAGACAGCAGTGATCTACTGATGTTTGCTGGCTAGCTGAAAGAGACACAAACTATGTATCATTGTATATTATTTTGAGCTGGGAAGCTGCATGGCACTAGAGTAAGAGTGCCTGGCCGGACGAATGTGTGGTTTTCCATTTAAGCATTTATGAAAAGCACCATAACATAACCGAACTTCCTTTATATGCAAATGAACAATGTCTTTGCTGTTGTATTTGCTTAAATATAAAAATCCACCTTGATTTGAAAATGTCGATATAACCTTTGATAAAGGATTAAGATTCTGCAATTTACATCTAAACTAAATTCCAAGCAACTTCCGAATTCCAGTTTTTTACTTTTTTCATAAGAGTTCACATATTCCCCAAATTCAAAGGCTGCATTGCTTTCACAGGTGTTTGTGAAAATGTCCATGCAATGGTGATAGATTGGTAGTGATTCTCAAAAGCTCTGTGAAGGGAAAATAGAGTGCAGGTTAAGTACCAGAAGAGAAGAATGGAAAAGCAGAATTCACATATATAATTTCTGTGTAAGTTTCTATTATATTGCAATCTTCTCAGTAGTGTATCCTTAACTACAAATTCTGAATACTTTTGATCTGAAAAAGTTTTGGGGCTATTACTTCCTGTCCTGCAGGAAAAAAAAAAANTAAACTCCTTACTTCTGTTACCAAGACAAGAACACTGCTGCTTTAGCCATAATGAATTCCACTGAACAGACTGGAATAAGAAACACATAAGAGCAAAAAAAAATTATATGTCTCATTGTTATCCCTAGAGACAAAACTTTAAGATGCTTGTTTGGTAATCCACAGGCAAGTTGTACCTCAAACTGAATAACAGGGAAACAGAAAGTAAATGCAAAGTGCAGACCTACTGCCTCAGGTAAACTACAGCAGAAATATTTTTGAGTATTTTATGTTCTATTCTTAGCAATGCTATCAATACATTGATACATTAATCTTCTGGAGAAGTCACATTGTTATTGCTGTTTTCTCAGACTACATTTTAAACACTGTAGACCTCTATTGAGTAGACGGTAAGCAGAGCAGATTGTGATTCTCCTGCTAGTTGAAGGGCAGACTACTAGAGCCACAGATGAAAACTCCAACGGCATAGAGATATTTGGGTTCCAGGGTAAAGTGCTGTTTTCAAGAGCCAGTTTGACCCTGACTGCTTAAAAAGAACTTCCAAAATTAAAGTTCCTCTTTCAGGTCCCAAATCTAACTCGTTAATTGGAAGACAAATAGAAAACAGATACACGTCTTAGTCTGTTAAATCAGATTTGGTCTGTTGACTGTTTCAGATAAATGCTTAATTAAAACTTAGCATCATAATAAAATAGTGAAGGTCCCCCCAGTCCATCTCCTCTCCAGGCTGAACAAGCTCAGCTTCCTCAGCCTCTTTTCACAGGGAAAGTGCTCCAGTTCCTAATCATCTTGGTGGTCCTCCCCTGAACTTGCTCCAGTTTGTTGATGTCTGTTTTGTGCTGGGGGCTGAAAGCTGGACACAGCACCAAGTTGTGGCCTAACGAGTGTTGAGTAGAAGGGGATAATCACTCCTTTGAAGCTGTTGGCTTTGCTTCTTGTCCATACAACACAGAACACTGCTAGCTTGATTCCCTGAAGGGGCTCACCATGGGATCATGCTCAGCTCACTCTCTGCCAGCCCTGTCACACCTTTTCAGCCAAGCTGCCCCCCAGCCAGGCAGCCCCCAGCCTATATCATTGCAAGGGGCTTGCTTGTCCTGGGTGCAGGAATTTGCATTTTGTCAGTTTTCATCAGGCCCTCACCAACCCTTTCCTCCAGCCTGCATCTGTCTGTCTGGATGGCAGCCCTGTCCTCAAGTATGCTGACGACTTCTCAATTTGGTGTCATCTGCAAGCTCAGTGACTCCATCCCCTATTCTGCAGTTGCAGCTCTGCTGGTGGAGAAGGAGCTGTACACCTCCTGCCAGAAGTCACAAGCCTGCAGCCTTTCCCATCTTGTGAATCTCCATTTGCCACTTGTATAAGCACAGTCTAAGCCAAGGCCTATAATGTGGCAGGGGAGTTGCTCCAGTTTTCCAGGTTCTTCTCATCCTCCTTGTTTTCCCCTGTGACTACATTAAAAACAGTAGGGACACAACATGAATGATTTGGGGTTCATCTGTTCTGAACATATCCATGACTCATAGTGACAGGACAAGGGGTAAGGATTTTAAACTAAAAGAAGGTAGATTCAGAGTAGATATAAGGAAGAATTTTTTTTATGATGAGGGTGAAAGAGGAACAGGTTACCCAGAGAGGTTGCAAATACCCCAGGTTCGGATACTTGTGGTCAGGTTGATACAGTGTGGCTATGGCTACCTACATTACTTATCTTAATCAGTTATTGCATGTTTCAATGATAACAATACATGGTTTTCATAAACCGTTTATATATTCTTGTCCCATGCTTTTGTCATGATTATATAGAAAAATTAGATAGGAAATAGGATTGCAGTATTTATACATATCCAGAGTTTATGGAGAAAGCACTATGATCCAGACTGAGTTTTTTAAAGGTCAGGACAATATATATAAACTCAAAAAACTTTTTGGGACTCACTTTTCGCTTTCCTTTAAAGAACAATTGCCTCATTTAGGAATAATTGGTATTCACAAAGGAAATACACATGTTCTAAAACCTAGTAATTTCCAATTGCCAAGATACCTAATGAGTTGTCTTAACAAGATTACCAAACATATAAAAGGAACTAATTGCATTGCATTTAATTCTGAAATCACAACTAGATGCAAAATAGGTTTTGCAGCTGGTGTTTTGCTGGCAGTGCAAGATGAAAATGAGGAGGTAGCTAGAGATCAAGGGATCATCCTGCTCAGTTTTTAGGAAGAGTCACTCCTTCCTCCTCAAATAGACTCCAAAATTATACACCATTATTCCTTGAAGAGAGAAACATTTGATCAATCTGTGACATGACAAAGGATTAGCCAAACACATCAGTTCTCCAGAAATGTCTTTAATTAACTGTTTTTCATTTATTTTCTCACATTGTGATCCACTCTTCACATAGCAATGGACAGGTACTGTTTCATAACATAATTTGGGGCTTATATTTTCCACATTTTTATCTATGGCTTATTGCTATATTTGTTATGTTTGCACGTTCACAGTCACAAACTCTTGTTTACACTCCTCAATATTCAGTACTTGAAATCCTTTCTTAACTACTGATCAAAATAGTAATTTCATGTTTATTTTTCTCCAAAACAGATAAAAAAGCTTATTATTCTTACTGATACATTAATTGTACTATCACGTGATTCCTAGAATTATATTTGTGCTGTATTTTCAGAGAACACTATCCACTCTGCCATGAAATAATGGATTGGTTTTGTTTTAATACCTGTGTATTGCAGTAATTATTATCAGTCTTCCTATTTTCAATGTGTTACATGGTTTTATTCAATATTCACAAGAAATACATTTTTTTTCTTAATTTTCAAATAATTGTAAATTCCATTCATGGTTTTGGAGTTATGAGATTTGCTTTAAAGCCCTAAGATTTGAATCTTCTTGAAAAATTATTTGCTTATAATTATTTTCAGTTTGAGGAAATTGCCTGTGATAAAACATCATCAACATCCTTAAGTGGTTGTATTTTCTTGTTTAATCAACATTAGAACCTTGGCATTTTTAAAATTCTAGATGGTTATAAAGGACTATTCTAATTGACAGCAGCTGGTGACAGGCTCATGCAACAATAAGACAACAACAACAAGACAGAAGTTCAAGACTGAGGAAAAAGAAGGGATGTGACTAAATCCCCTTCCTATTTCTTTCAGTTTTTAAACTTGTCAACACATTGAGTCTGGTATGCAGTTCATGTGAGGGTCCATCATACTTTTTTTGCTAGCCTTGATCTGGACCATTTGAAACATTCATCACAGATTTTACCACAGTGTAGTCATCTTCTTCCACAAGCAATGTATGAAGCAACTATGTTCTTCTTCTTCATAAATATTAATTGTTCAAAGTGACTTACAAAGATTAAGTACATTATTTGGAAACAATCAGATCTTTTTAGCACAACATTCCTCTGGTCATTCTTATTTGTGTTGCATGATTATCTACCTGGATCACAAAGCATTCCTTCGGTTTCTTATCATTTGAGAAATATCTGGCATGTGTACAATCAGAAAAATAATCACATCTGATTATTGTATCTTCCACTGAAAGACCAAGGAACGTCAAACAAAGTCAATAAGAATCAGGTTCCAAGAAAATTAAGAAGAATTGGGTTCTTTTAACTTCATAACTGACCAGT
The DNA here is from genome assembly GCA_013400415.1 of Scytalopus superciliaris. Classification (NCBI taxonomy): domain Eukaryota; kingdom Metazoa; phylum Chordata; class Aves; order Passeriformes; family Rhinocryptidae; genus Scytalopus; species Scytalopus superciliaris. Next base: position 852,497 of record VXBX01006199.1, read on the forward strand.
GCAAGTTCAAGTAGAGACAAGACAAGGTCCTGGAATCCTTCAGGATTTTGAGATGTGCAGCAGAAACAATTCACAAAATACCTGAGCCCAAAATAGTTAGACGAAGGTATCATGTATTTTGGTTCATTTTTATGCTTTCCCAGCTGCATGCTGCTTCTTATGGTTAAATAAAGGCTACTGGGATAGCCTGACCTTGGCCTCACCCAGCATGGCCCTTCTGTTTTTCCAGTGATGCCAATGAAGTCTTTGAGGTATATGAACATTTTCACCAGTGTTTTGTATGTACATGTCCAGTCATTCAGGGCATGACCATAGGAGTCACAGGAAATCTAACTCAGCCCTTTTACTCACAAATGAGATTTCTGCTATTCAGCCAGCTCAAAGTGCTTCTATTGCTAAGGGCATATATCAATTTCACTTTCAATTTCTCTTCCAAATACGTACCAGGAGAAAATAATGTTGCAGAGGAATAACCAACAGCAGAATCTGACCTGATAATATCTTTTCTTATCTCATATTCTTATTAAAATGTATTCCATAATAATGACCTTAAATACTGTAGCTGTTGTGAACTGAGATGGGCAAATTGTGAAGTCTATGCATAATCCTTCTTCAAGCAAAACAGAATGCATTTTTATCCTTCTTGACAAGATGTGTGCCATATTTTCTGTAAATACACAAGACTTTTCTTCATCTAAAAATTGCAAACCAAAAATGAATCATGCTTGTAAAATTTTACTATCATATTATTGCTCTGCACATCTGTTTGAGACTCTGCTATGATTGACTGAAAGGCTTGAGTAAAAATAGGAAAGCAGACACAGCTGCAAGTAAAAGGAAAGAAAAAAAACCCAACAAACAGTAATATACAAAGGGTGTAATTTACAAACTGTTGTTTCCTCCTTTATCTTACCTTTACATATGCTAACTAGATTTTTCTAGTTCAGCAATATTTCGCCTATTCAGTTGTCATTGTGATTCCTTCCATCTCTTTTGGACTGGTTCATTGTTGTGTATGACAACGGGAATGTTTCACGAGGTCCTGAACTGAACAGAATTCCCTTTGCCTTGAAAGAGTTTCTGAAAGCAGGATATTTTTTTCCTGATCCATTTGAGGTAGTTAGAAGAGTTATTCTGTTCTTTTTTCCTTATGTTGCCATTTATACCATTGCTTCTTTAAATGTGACTTGTCCATTTTAGACAATGCTAGTGATCATGCCTAGACATTGTCTAAGCAATGTAATCACACTTAACAAAGAAGAGAGAGAAGAAACAATGCTTCCATTCATCCCTTTGAGGGATCTTCCAGTACAACAATAATCTTGGCAGAGGAAGGCACACAAGTACATCCATTCACACTAATACCCAGAGGCCTCTCAAGAACAGTGTTCACAGAATTAGAAGCAAAACAAAACAAAACAAAAACCCTAACAAGCATTTTTAAAGCCTTGGTTAGAGAGTTTTATTCCTTGGTCACCTTATTTTCAAACTTGTGTTCATTGATTCTGAGGAAGCACAGCTTGATCCATTTTCCAGAGAGATGAAGCAGCCATATGTTCTCTACTATCTCTAAAGTGCCTGAGTGCCTGATGGCTGACAAGTGAGGGTGTAAGGCTGCACAGTGTAACTAACAGTGTCAAGAGTGTTGATCAAATCTTTATTATTATGAGCTGATAACTACATTTTATCATTACAGAAATTGAAGAGATAGAAGAATAGATACTGGAACACTATTAGAATTAAATCCTATCTCCAAACAACGCATTGCATTACAACATATTGGTACTCTGAATCATAACAAACCTGTTGAGCTATTATTTATTTTTGGTTTTATGTGATTTTTCTCCAAACAATTGGTCTTAGCCCTTGCAGAGCCTCAATAAAATAAATGTCATAAAATTGTAAAAACAATGATACTGCAGAATTTCTGGAAGACAGAAAGCATTTGACTTTTCAGTCAACCTCCAGCACATAGAAGTACCATAAGAAAAAAAACCTGTGCATAGTAAAATGATATCTACTCCTACAATCCAAAGGCAGGAAAAAATGAGGTAACCTGTACTCCTACAAATTCCCAAACAGCTAGGAAACATTCAATAAAAAATATTATAATGCACTCCTGAGCTTCCACTAACATATAACTAGGTATAACTAGCATATATCTAGCTGTAACACTGGAAAAAAAAAATCACTTCTTTTCTGTACTGTGAAAGAAATTAAATGCAAACATGTTTAATGAAAGCATGGAGTCACTGCATACTTTTCATATTAGCACTTCCCCAGTGTACACTGTCAGATGGTTAGTGAGAAGATGGTGAGAAAATGAAAGTAGAAAAGCAAAGCATATTTCTTTTTTCTCTTTTCTGACTGGATAGAAAGAATATGTATATGATATTGTTATGGTCTGGTTATTCAAATTATTAGAAATGCCTCTGCTTGAATTAAGGTATAGACGAGACCATATGCCAAAGTCAACAGTATGAGTTTTATTTAATAGTAAATGTGAGGCAGAGAAAGAGAGGAAGAAATAGGAGGGAGGGAACAAAGAAAGTGACAGAGAGAGATTAAAATAGAAAATGAATCACCACTCTGTGAAACCCAGCAGTGTCCCATTGGTCCAGTTCTTCTGGTCTTCTTGGTGGTGAGGGTCCTGCAAAACACAGAGGCCAGTGGATTAATGTACGTTCAGGAGATGCCCAGACACCTCCTCTGGGGTGGGATGGGGGAAACTTTGCAGTCTCTTGCAACAGGCTCTGAATTTGTTACCTCACTTGGATCACGTGTAGTCCTCTGGTGGGGGAAACCTCAGGGATGAGTCAGAGGGGCACTTTGGGAGTCTTTGATTGTTTATGACCCCTTCTCAGTTGCCTCTCAAGTGCATGTCATGTGTGTACATGGCCTTCCCTGGTGGGCAGGGGGCAGGTTTGGTGTGGAGAGATTTTGCCATCACACACCCAAAATCCTCAACCCCTGCCACCCACGGAGCTCAGCTAGGGCTGATTCTTAGCACAGGGACATTCTTCCCTGAATTTACCTCTCCTCAGACCTGAGATGATTAGACAATAGTCCTATCTCACATTCCCAGTCACAGTCCAAATTCCAGTCCAGAGGCAGTGGGAGGAGGGTGTTTTGGTGGTCGCAGACAGGCAGTTGCTTCTTTGCAGTTTGACAAAAGTCTTTCTATGATTTTGACAATGTTTAAGACATTAATAACATTCAGTCCATCACAGATAAGTATATGATAATCTTTAATAATTTTTAAGTTAAAAAGTGTTAAAAGAAATGGTCAAAGAACAAATCTGTTGTCTTGCACATGAAGTTTCTAATATTGTCTTATCTTTCTGTGGTTAAAAGTGCAATGTCTTGTTAGCTCTTTCTGCAAGGTCTATTTAACTGTAATTAGTATGATGTTAATGAACTGAGGTTTTTCAGATAAATATGATCATCTTTTTTCAGCTGTTTTCTTGGTATTAAGCGAATTCTTTAGTTCTAGCAGCTTTTCCCAGTAGCTGTAATTGCTTTAAACAGTGTAAAAATTCAGTTAATTTTCCAGTTCATGTTGCAGTCTGGATAGTGAGGTGATGTGACTAGAAATTGGTTGAATGCTGCAACAAAGTATTTCTGAACACTGTTTTGAATACAATCATGAATTTTACTTGGAACAGGCTAGTCTTTCTTTCCCTCGAAGTAGCTGGTCAAATTAAAGTATTCATTCTGAAGCTTTTTCTGTGAGTTCTATTAGCTTGGTTAGAAAATTAAGTATCCTCTAGTCTCTAATCTGCTACCCTGCACTGAACTACAGTTTCTTTGTTTCAGGACTGTAATAAAATAGTGTGTTTTGGGAATAATCTGTAGAAGAAAGATTTTTTAAAAAACCCTAGGCACTTCATTGCTTATTTTAGTAGAAAAGAAACTTGAGCATGTGAGCTTTTAATATCGTTATCTTGGCTGCTATACTAACAACACTTAAGTACATAAACATGAATAGACACAGACACATTATGGCAGAGTGAACAAGTTTATACCATGTGACTTTTAGCTAAAAGAGAAATAAAGTGCGAGTAAAGGAGTTTGCACTTGAGCACAGGTTCATGCTATCCATGTCACACCTGAGTAAATTTTATTTGCTCCAAATGCTTGCCTTTTTTTTTTTTTTTTCTGCAACCTCTACAATTTACTACAGTAATTTGTGAATGTCTCTATCTGGGTTTTCATCAGTTTGTAAATTAAACCTGACCATGTCCTGAAATTGTTGCAAATCTGCTTATGAATTGTAAAACTTTCCCCTAAGAATGATCACAAGAGCACTGCTGGTGGATGAAGATTCCAGATTAGGATCAACAGGCAGCAACTGTGGAATGAAAGTATGCATGTAGAAAAGTTGTACAGAGAAAAAGCAAGACAAAACCTAAAACACTGTTTGCCTTGAATAGGGAAAGGGAGCCTGTAGTTTGCTTTATATGCGAGGTGTGGGACCAAGTCATAGATCATGTAGTCATCCAGCAGAGTGATATAAAAATGTGACACCTGCTGGAGCATTTTATCATTAGAAATGGTAATTAGTAATAAAATCTTTGTCTATTCTTTGTAACAGCATCTGGCTGAACATCCATTATACTATATAATGTAAATTATATTTAAAAACATACAGCACCTGTAATGGAGTGCTTACATGGAGAAAGTGATTTCTTGACGCCTCTTGACAAGTTTGGATATCAGTTCTGAAGCTTTTTAGACAAGCTTGTAATTTAACTCTTTTTTACCTAATGTACTGGGTCGGAAATCAAGCCAATCCGATAATAAATGTGTACAGGAGCTACTTTTAGCAAGATACTGTGATAAATTAAACCCAAAGTGTTTACCTTCTGACTTGCTCATACATGTCAAGATGAAGTTATGGTTCTTAAAGACTAATATTTGTAGAGTATGTATGTACAGACATCTATATATATGTATATATATGCATATATGCATATAGGTATTCATATATGCATACCCATTTCTAGATATATGTATATAGACATATATGTGGAATATATGTGGAAAATATTAGCCTCGTCTTTGGTTTCAGTGGAAGTGATACCAAGATTAAATCCCTCTGTTAATTTTTAAAGTAATGCACAGCAGAATTTAATTTTTCCACGAGATACAAGAGATAAACTTGCTTGGTGTGATTATTTGTTGTCACCACTTTCGTAAAAGCTCATGCTAGTATTCTGGTAAAGTTCATCCAGAAGCAATTATTTTGCTATTGTTTTTGTTAGGTGAATAATACTCTTTTTAAGAACTGAACTAGAAGGAGATTATTAGGTGTAGTGCAAAAGCACAGAGAAAAAAAAAAAAAAGTCCAAACCAGACATTTTTGTATGTATTTATAGATGCCACAAGTAATATTCTGGGTCTGAATTTTAACTTGCAAGTTGGCAATAACTGGAGTTCAAATTTGCATCAGGAAATTACATCCAGACCTTGTGCACAGGACTGTTTTCTCTCATTTATGTCAAATGCAGGTGCAGTGCATCAGTGCTATATTTTTTGCTGTTATTTGAAAGAAAGACCTGTGGAAGGAGCAAAGAAGGTACAGTCTTGTGTGTGAGCAATGCTGTTTCATCACCTGACAGCACTTCTCCTTTCAGTCTTGACAGCTTCATACTATTACCTCCGATATTATTCATAAAGTTATGACCAAATAATCCAGCTATCACAAATTGTGTCAAACAAGTCTTCTCAGACGTTCTAGTATAGTAGCATATTAAAAAATTTCCCTTTAGTTTCCTTTATCTAAGTGACACTTACAGAAATTAGGCTCCTTTGAGAACTTTCATTGAGATTTTTTGAAAAGAAACAAACAATCAAACAAAATAGCTGGACATCCAAAACAATATTCCTATCACATTTGGCTTATCTGATTTATTTTCTTTTGTAGTTTCTAATAATTGGAGTTGGTCAACATTTTCAGGGAAAGAAAAATACTTCTGTAGTCACTTACCTTGGAGAGTAACTTGCACAAAAAACAAATCTAAAAAGGAAAAGGTCAGGCTCATCCTTTTCTCCACTCAGAAGACATTCCAAAGTGGACCAGAATTCCTAATATAATAACAATAATAATTCTTCTTGCTTTCAGAGACAATTTTCCTTTGGGAACACCTTGCCACACAAGCATAGCTATCAAATTCAGATGTGAAGAGGTGTTGTATTCAGAAGAGAGAAGCTCTTTCTAATTAACAGTTTTCTGTTAAATTAATTCCATTTTTCTTCCCAGCAAGGGAGACTGATACTGTTGGCTTTTGATGCAAAAGAATTGTAAAACTCCTAAGTGCTAGTGCATTACAGAAAACAAAACCAAAAGCACTAGAATACTAATTAATGGACTTCTGTATAGATTAAAAGGATCACAACTGAGCACTTTGCCAAAAGCAATGCAAAGGGAAGGAAACTGTTGATGACGACGTTGTTTAAGACCTGCTGCATTACATGGGTGAAAGTAGCATACTATTGCTTGATCTCTTTGGGAGATGCATGACAAAACATCTTCAACATACAAGTGATATGAATGTACCCTTTGTTAGTCCCTGGAAAAAGTAAAAATATGAAAGGACAACAATACATGTTCTGTTCTATGAAGGGATTACAGTTGATATTCTGCTCTTCTATTGGAAGCCTGTATCCATTTGGCAGAGTGTGTTGCTTCCTACTGTGAGACAGGAATTAAAATCTCCATAAAATATGAGTTTTCCAACCAGTCATTTAGTAGACCTTAGTAACGTAGGCAGATGTGCAGACAGATTTTTAAAATTGGGGACTCACATGTGTCTTCAGAAATAATATGCGACTTCTCAGAAATGTATGTTAGAGTGCCTAGAGTTTGTAAGAAAAGTTTTGTTTTTTTGAAATGGAAGTGCTCTTTGAGAGAGCAAATTTCTGAAGTGACACTGTTTGAGGGGCAAGCCGTCTTTTGAAGAGAAACGGAAATATCTTCAACTCAATAAACCGGAAACACAACAAGAATAAGTGCTCTTTCTGTATAGGAAACCTCTTCATTTTCAAATTAGGGTCATCTAAGGGTTTCCCCTGCAGCTCTAAGATGCCTGAGGAAATCTTTAAGATTTTTTCTTACAATTCTGATCACTTCAAAACTGAAAGGAACCTTTTTGTTATTGGTGGTTTGGTTGTTTGTTTTCATTTTTATTGTTGCAATTTTTGTCTCCTCAAAATTCCAGTAGGCAAGAAAGTAGTTTCTGGATGACTCAAAATCTATTCATGGTGCTTCTCTCTTGCATTAGTGAAGCTCTGGATGAGTATTCTCTAACTACTAAAGACTGAGCAACACTAGAGGGTCTAATTTTTGCTGTGAATTTTCAAGTTTTCTTCTAGAAATGCATTGCAAACTAGAGATTAATTTATCAACACTGTGAAAATTTATGTGTATAAATCTGGAAACCTAAATACACAAATTAAGGTAGAAATACAGATGCCTGAACTGGCACATTCTTGTTTCTAGTTATCAAAGACCAGTTATTTGCCCAAAATGAGTAATAAAAAGTACATAGCTAATTTTCCTTAATCACTGAATGTACCATTTTTCTTTCATGTTTCTCCCTAACAGTTCAAAGCAAATAAGCAGGACTGAAACAGCAAATAAGTGAAGTCCAGCAATTTAATAAATTTCAGAATACAGTTCTATCTTTTTGCCTTCAGTCCTGTGTTGTATAGATATCACTACTGGTTACTTTAAAAATTCAACTTACATTTTAAGAAAGCAGCAAATTCCAAAAGCTAGATTAGAAGACTTCCTTGGGAATTAACCAAGCTTTTTATGATTTCTGAACTTCTACAACTGTGGCTTTAATATCAGCTAGACTCACTTGTTTTAAGACAGTCTTAAAGAAGGAAGAGCAGTAGCAAAGTCCATGATTTTGAGTTTATGTAAAATTTTACTAGGAATTGTCCAGCGGACTAAAAGAGTATGTCAACATAATAAAGTCTAAGAACTGGAACTGATAACATTGCTCTAAAGACAGGGTCAATAAACCTATTCCTTAGAGCTTATTGCTCTCACAAAGTGAAAGGATTCAGTAGATACCAGGACACTTTTCCTCAGCTCACCATGGACTTCAGCAAGTCCTGATAGATAACGGCTTAGTGTCAGACAAACAGGTGAAAGTCTACTGTTCTCCTGACTTTAAAGACAATCCCCTGATTGTCTTTAAAATATTTTTGGCTGTAGATTTCTTCTGATCCTATTTTGGTTACATCTCTGCAGCAGGTTGTAAGTGGGTTGGAGGTATCCCACCTTTCCTCTCTGTGACTTCTCCAAAATGCATAGGTTTATGTTTCTTTTTGTGTTCTGCAGTTCCAGTTCTACTCAGCTGCTCCATTCCCAAACAGTGGCAAAATGTTGACGTTCAACATTAAAAAACCCCAAACTTGTAAATGGTTCATTGATTTTCTTGAAAAAATGATTTTTTCCTCCCTGCTGGTTGAACCACCACACTTATTAACAGTGTCAAGCAGCCCAGACTACTACAAATTGCACTGTGCCTGATGAGTCATGCAAACTAATGCTTAGAAACCCCTGTCTTTGTTTTATTCTCTTATAAATTGCAGAATTATAAAATCAAGCAAGTTGGCACATAGAACTACCAGCCTCAGCCCACATTTCCAGCAGACTGTATAATTTAAATAACTAGTGCAAAAATATGTGTCTGCAGAACAATATTTGCTTAGTTGAAGCAGTTAATATGAAAAGGCCTCACACTGAAGAAAATAGTATTAAAGTATTTAATACTCTGGGCTTTATTAAGCCAACCTTTCTGTTCTTCGTCCAAAAATCTCTTGCAGCATGCCAAATCCTTTCTTCTTCTGTAAAAGAGTTTCTACTGTAGGTAATAACAATTTCAGACAGTGCTGTCCTCAGAGACAGGGCTGTTCCTTCACTTTTCAGAAGGTGTCACACTGCTTTTGTATTACTATAGTAATATAAACAATTCATAAGAAGTTTTCCGTGTTAGAAAAAAGTGCATATGCATTTTCAGAGACTCCTCACAAATTCAGTTTGGTGTTTCCTTACCTTACAGCACGGGAACTCATAAAATATTTGAAGATTAAAAGGTATAATAATTTGTCTTGAAATTTTCTTGAAATTTTTCATGCTGTTATTATTTGGTGTTACCATTAGGACAATGCAAGTTGTGCTAAGTCCATTGTTTTAAAACCAGAATATTGGGTTTTCTACTGATTGTAGGATTTGAATTTTTTGTTCATTGTGGGTTAGATATAGAAAGGCAGGAAAGAAGAGTAAGAAATACTATAGAGTATTGCATATCTGCCACCCTTCATGCCTCTTGATATTACTTGTTGGTTACAGACAGAAGTGAAGTCCAAGATCATACCATTCTTGCTATCTAAAAAAATACCTTGAGGTGACTGTGAGTATGATGAAATGCAAGACTTGTTCTGTTCCTCTGACTAAAAGTCATTGTCAAAGCGATTTGTCAGGTTTATTATCTTTGTGCAAGTCTTAGCAACTGGGTATGCCTAGTTGTGCAGGAACAGGGCATACCAAGTCATCCATTTCGGTTCAGTACGGGCAGGATAAAACCCTCACTACAACTCATCGTCTCCCCCTGGGTTGCTTGCTACACATAGGCTGGTGGCTGACGTGCCCTATTTATTCTTGCCTGACCTGAAGCTGTTCTTACCTCTACCAGTGTAAGACACTGGTGATGCCACAGAAATTAAGGTAGCAGAAAACAGCATGGGGAAAGATATCTGTGAGGGCTCTGAAGCTGAAGAAGAAAAATCAGAAGAGTAGATGGTGGGAAGTCTCTGAGTCTCCCACTTTGCCCACTCCTCACCTAGGTGTTTAGCTTTATACTTAATAGATGAGAAGTCTCATAAAAGTTTTAATCAAGGATTTTTAAAAATGCTGAGTGATGTAAATGTCATGTAACTATGCATTTCATTGCAGGACAATATGCTAGAAAAGAAAGTCGGCATTGCTTATATGAAAAAGTAGTGGAGTGACCTCGCCTTCCGATGAAAACTAAGATTCAGTCCTTGCTGAAAGCAGCATATCTGTGTGGGCACAGCAGAAATGAAAATTACTCTGATATTCTTTCCTTTTTTCCCCAGTATATTGTTGTGTGCAGTACAGTGTGTAACAGGCTTGTCTTAATCAGTTACCCTGCCAGTTAACACTGTGACCTTTACAAGATTCCCTTGGCTTTCTGTGAGAGGCAGATGTCAGTATCACTGCTTAACCATGGTATATGATTTTTCCTTGGAAGATAGCCAAAACATATAAACTGCTCTTCAGAGAGACTATATCTGTTACTTAAGATCTCATCATTTTGCTTGTCAAAGCCCACAGCATATGTCAATAATGTTTAGCTTACCATAGGTGTGGATGACCATTTTGACATAGGATTTATTAGAAGGTAAAAAATAAAATCTACCTCTAAGCTGTGCAGTTTTTTGAAAAAGTGAAAAATTACTTTGAATATAGGAAAAAAAAGTATTATAGCATTCATAACCATGCTTATTTCTAATAAAACACTACCTTCCTGTTTCTACTAAGCACTTAATTTTGCAAAACATATTTATTTGTAAGTGCTGAGGTGTACTTACCATGAAACCATGAATCATATGACTTAATAAAATTATTTAAAATATAATTAAATAACAATAATACACATTTTAAATAATAATATTATACATTTTTATTACTGTTTTGCTACATGCAGGTAAAACAGGTTTTAGCATTTTCAGTAACATAGCCTGAACTATTGGTGACTACATTAAGTTGGGAGTACAATTTTCTGCAGCGTAAGTGTGACATGGTAGAAAGTTACCATAAAAGAGGTATTTCACTGCTGCATGGAAGGTGTGGAATTACCAGTTATAATACACAGAGATCTTATGCATTGAGTTTTCAGGGATTGCCTCTTTTCTTTCAGGAGAAAACCAGTAGCTTTTAATTAAAACCATTAAAACTAATAGATTCTAATGGCTAGTTAATAAACTGTGTAATAAAGTTACTTCTTAAATGTATTTAAATCAGAAATCCTACATGTGGAACCANTGTCTGCAGAACAATATTTGCTTAGTTGAAGCAGTTAATATGAAAAGGCCTCACACTGAAGAAAATAGTATTAAAGTATTTAATACTCTGGGCTTTATTAAGCCAACCTTTCTGTTCTTCGTCCAAAAATCTCTTGCAGCATGCCAAATCCTTTCTTCTTCTGTAAAAGAGTTTCTACTGTAGGTAATAACAATTTCAGACAGTGCTGTCCTCAGAGACAGGGCTGTTCCTTCACTTTTCAGAAGGTGTCACACTGCTTTTGTATTACTATAGTAATATAAACAATTCATAAGAAGTTTTCCGTGTTAGAAAAAAGTGCATATGCATTTTCAGAGACTCCTCACAAATTCAGTTTGGTGTTTCCTTACCTTACAGCACGGGAACTCATAAAATATTTGAAGATTAAAAGGTATAATAATTTGTCTTGAAATTTTCTTGAAATTTTTCATGCTGTTATTATTTGGTGTTACCATTAGGACAATGCAAGTTGTGCTAAGTCCATTGTTTTAAAACCAGAATATTGGGTTTTCTACTGATTGTAGGATTTGAATTTTTTGTTCATTGTGGGTTAGATATAGAAAGGCAGGAAAGAAGAGTAAGAAATACTATAGAGTATTGCATATCTGCCACCCTTCATGCCTCTTGATATTACTTGTTGGTTACAGACAGAAGTGAAGTCCAAGATCATACCATTCTTGCTATCTAAAAAAATACCTTGAGGTGACTGTGAGTATGATGAAATGCAAGACTTGTTCTGTTCCTCTGACTAAAAGTCATTGTCAAAGCGATTTGTCAGGTTTATTATCTTTGTGCAAGTCTTAGCAACTGGGTATGCCTAGTTGTGCAGGAACAGGGCATACCAAGTCATCCATTTCGGTTCAGTACGGGCAGGATAAAACCCTCACTACAACTCATCGTCTCCCCCTGGGTTGCTTGCCACACATAGGCTGGTGGCTGACGTGCCCTATTTATTCTTGCCTGACCTGAAGCTGTTCTTACCTCTACCAGTGTAAGACACTGGTGATGCCACAGAAATTAAGGTAGCAGAAAACAGCATGGGGAAAGATATCTGTGAGGGCTCTGAAGCTGAAGAAGAAAAATCAGAAGAGTAGATGGTGGGAAGTCTCTGAGTCTCCCACTTTGCCCACTCCTCACCTAGGTGTTTAGCTTTATACTTAATAGATGAGAAGTCTCATAAAAGTTTTAATCAAGGATTTTTAAAAATGCTGAGTGATGTAAATGTCATGTAACTATGCATTTCATTGCAGGACAATATGCTAGAAAAGAAAGTCGGCATTGCTTATATGAAAAAGTAGTGGAGTGACCTCGCCTTCCGATGAAAACTAAGATTCAGTCCTTGCTGAAAGCAGCATATCTGTGTGGGCACAGCAGAAATGAAAATTACTCTGATATTCTTTCCTTTTTTCCCCAGTATATTGTTGTGTGCAGTACAGTGTGTAACAGGCTTGTCTTAATCAGTTACCCTGCCAGTTAACACTGTGACCTTTACAAGATTCCCTTGGCTTTCTGTGAGAGGCAGATGTCAGTATCACTGCTTAACCATGGTATATGATTTTTCCTTGGAAGATAGCCAAAACATATAAACTGCTCTTCAGAGAGACTATATCTGTTACTTAAGATCTCATCATTTTGCTTGTCAAAGCCCACAGCATATGTCAATAATGTTTAGCTTACCATAGGTGTGGATGACCATTTTGACATAGGATTTATTAGAAGGTAAAAAATAAAATCTACCTCTAAGCTGTGCAGTTTTTTGAAAAAGTGAAAAATTACTTTGAATATAGGAAAAAAAAGTATTATAGCATTCATAACCATGCTTATTTCTAATAAAACACTACCTTCCTGTTTCTACTAAGCACTTAATTTTGCAAAACANCATGGAAGGTGTGGAATTACCAGTTATAATACACAGAGATCTTATGCATTGAGTTTTCAGGGATTGCCTCTTTTCTTTCAGGAGAAAACCAGTAGCTTTTAATTAAAACCATTAAAACTAATAGATTCTAATGGCTAGTTAATAAACTGTGTAATAAAGTTACTTCTTAAATGTATTTAAATCAGAAATCCTACATGTGGAACCACTCTCTTCCTACTGAAGTTAAAATCCAAGAGCTATATTGAGCTTGTCAAACTAAAATTGAACACTGAGCATCTTAGAGAGTTTACAAATTACATGGCTGTCTTGGGTGGCAGAGACAATGGTTTTCTACGTGTGGTGGTATGCTGTGGTTATGTTGTGGGTTACCATGGGAAGTCAGGTTTTTTGCATCCTTGTGCAGAACTCTGTAATGGGGGCTCCTAGATTCCCCAAAAGTGAGGTCTTCACACCTGTGCCTGTGCACTGGCACAGTCCAAAGGCACAATTTATTTTCCTGAGTAGCCATCAATTATTACTCACACTGCAAGCATGTAGATAGCGATTTTAATATTGCAGGATCAAGGCAATTAGTTTTCCAATGTGAAGCTAATGACTCACAGTTGCAACAATTCTGAGCCAGTGTCTCACTGGCCATGGCTTAAGTACAAGGGTCTACTTTCCAGTTTACTTCCAAGCACTTCATCTCCTTGAGATTTCTGGGTTATGTGGGTGCACAGACATTTCACTGTGTGTTTGTGCAAGCTGGGGAGCCTCACCAGAGCTACACCAGGATGGAGAAAAATGTATTGCTTCTGTGCACAATGGCCGGAAAGTTGGATGGTGTTAGCGGCAGTGTGCAGCCTTCAGGTTAACTCTACCAGTTTTCCTAAACAAAATGATTTGTCTTTGCATGCCATGTTTTTCACGTGTGCTCTCTAAAAGAAGCTGCTGAAGACCATGGTCAGCTGGAGCATCCATGTTTTAAAGGATATTCTGTTTGTGAAGCATAAGATGTGAACTTAAATGAGGTCATACTGTTTCAGGGTGCCACTTCTGATACTTGGAACCCTTCTGAGATAAAATAATAAGAGTTCTCAGTATCATGTCTCAGTCTGGTTTACCTTTCACAGCCAGAGATCTATGGGAATTCAGTGTAGAAACTGATTGCTTGGAAATATTCCTAAATGGGGACAAGGCCTGTGTTTTCTTTCCTATGATCCTCTTTAGAATTTTAATGCTTGATGTTTAAAGAAATTACTGGTAAGATTTTTTTTTTAATATTATTTTGTTGTTAATGTGGACTATTCTGACTTCAGAAATGCTCTGTCATGCTATCTAGTGGCTAAATCAAACCATGACTGTCCTATCAATGTTGTATTGTGGATGGAGTACTTAAGAATTTATATGTCCTGGTGTTCAAAGATAAAGCATCAAATAAAACTTATCATTTTATCCTCTTGTGCATAGGAGTTTTTTATAGAGATATTTTCTGAAGCCTACTTTGGACTGAGGTAATGATAATTCTTCCTCAGTATTGCAGATTAAATATAGTTAAACTAACTATTTTAGACAAGAAGATCAGTGTATTACTTGTAGATAGCAAAGACAGTCCATCACCAGAATGATTTAATAGTGTCCAGTGTTTCAAATTCAACTGCTTTAGCCTTTGTGAATGGCTGCTTTGCATAACACTCTTTCACTTTCTTTTACCCTTTCTAAGTGACCATTTGTCATCCATGTGTCCTATCAGGTACACTGAAATTTTTGTATGCAGTGTTATAGAAAAGTCATTATATAGAGATATACCACATCTTCAGGTAAATAACTTTAATGGTGTAACACAAAATTATTCAAGATCTGAAACTCAGAGCTGAAGTTGAAAGAAAATGCAGTGACTGAAGGAAACTGTGTCAACATAAATGCTTGCTACCTGTTTTTTGCTAGCTGGGCAGTGACCCAAACAGTATTTAAAATTTAGATTTTTTTATTATATTTTTTTACTGGAGAAATTTTCTTTTTTATGTGAATGGCAGAGAAAGAAAGGGAAAAATCTTTTTCAGTCATGTCAACAAATATGGATCATGTGAAATCTTGATGTGAGCCTTTCCAGTGATTCAGCTGCATACAAGTGAATGCAATTCTGTTTTAGAAAGGGACTCTGAGTGTTCTCTAGAAGCTTTTCAGGACTCTTGATAAAGTAGCTCCAACTCACTTATACTAAAATGTTCTATGTTAAAATATCATGGAAACATTAACTTTAATGAAAATCAATCTGCAAGGAGACTGCTACAATTTGCATATAATTGATTTGTTTATTTTCATGTATTTCATGGTGATTCAAGTGAGTTTCCAGCAAAATAAATCACAAATTCCATTTTAGGTTAAAGCGAGCAAGAACACTTCTGAAGAGAATCGGTGCTCTCTTTGAATCCATGGCAGTGAGGTAATATTTTGTAATATTTTGTGAAACTGATAATACAAATTCCTTTTGTTAATGTATCTCAGCATAGAGGCACCACATTAGGAGGCAGCCCATAGGAACTGGCAAGGGATAATGCTTGCCCATAAAGTAAACATGGACGACTTTCACATATAGTTCATGGCAATCTGATCTTGTCTGGTATAATTGAATAGAACCATGCTGTTCAGCAATTGTATGGAGATCTGCTTCATTCATTGCTTGAGTTGTACCTGATTACATTCACAGCATGAAGCTCGAAATAAACCCCCCAATACTTGTGAAGTCCAAGTTCCCTACCAAAAATAAGATAAATATTAATACAAATTATATTTTCATATTATTTCACAAAGTATTTTGTATGGAAAAAACATGCACATAGGCTTTGAATAGTATTTCAATGGGCAGTAATTCTATCTATGTAGGACAAGGTGAACAAAAAACACATATATAAACAAATTATGGAACAATTCCAGGAAAATGTAATTCTGAGAGTTTGTCAAATCATGTTCAACTGTTTACTGCTATTTGATATCCAGAGAAAAGGGAAATTCAGTGGGATAAATTATTTAAATAAATCATCAGATAATCATCAGATAATTTAAAAGAGGTATGTCTATTTAAGTGTTTATGATTATTAATTTTTATTTGTGTCTCTTTGTATTTATGCTTTTCAGAAGGTTTTGTAATACTTCATGGAACACTGAAGAGAATGAAATAATGAAAGATCTTGTCTTCTCTCAAATAGATCAGTTCCTAAGTGTTGTAAATATAGTTAGAAAATCAACTATTATGTTGTTTTTACCTGTAAAAATTTCCAAATAGTAAGTAGGGAAAAAAAATAAACATAGAAATAAGTACTAAAATATTCAATCCTGAGTCCACAGTTCTGAACAATGGGGAATCTGAAGATGTGTATTTTGTAGTAAAAGTTATAGTAAGTCTTTATAGTGCAATATTGGTTACTGTAGATGAACTTAACTCTTTCAATATAGTTGCATTTCAACTATACCAATAACAGCAAATCAATATTGTTGCTACAAAAAAAAAAATCATTACAGCATTACATCCTAAACATAAGGAAAAAAAGTTATTCTTTTCCATGCAAAACTCCTTGCTCACATTGAACATTGTTGTTAATGCTCACATTGTTGTTAATTGTACACACGTGATAGCTTTTTTACTTTTCCCCTTACCTTCAGTATTCAGTAGGCACTGAATCTAGCCTATCACAACCTAAGTGCAAATTATACATGTACACTCGAGAACACTTCATATCCAAACTTGCAGCTGAGGGTGATTTTTTTGTTGCTTAGTAGTAATTCTTTGGATAATAAGGTTTATAATTAAAGTGCTGATGCAGCTATAACTGTAGAGGCATAAACAGTGCAACTATAAATAGTGCAGTAACTGCAGCGACAGACTTTGTCAAGTGGTTTGAACAGGACAGCCAGGCTGTGGCAGCTGGTGGGATGGGAGAAATTATGTTGAGGTCTGCTGATCAATTCCTTTTTGATGTTATTGTTAAATCTTTTACTTCTTCAGCAAGAAATTACATTCACTTTCTGTCCTATAATGGGGCTTTTGCTTGAAATGAACAATCTCAATTTAACTAAAACACACATCCAAATTTCAGCAAAAGAACAAATTATACCTGACAGACCTTGGCCTTGACATTTAAAATTACACCATAGCTGATTAAACTCCCTGATATTTAGAGACATACAGGACTTCAGAAGGGGAGTGAGTTCACCAGAGTACTCACAAAATTCAGTGTAAGTAGTAAGAAATAATGGAGGCATTAGCCAGAGTTAGCATTACTGGAGGTTAATCTGGGACAAATAGCGTACTGGGTAAGCTTTAAATATTTAAAGGCCTCACGAAGACACCAAAAATTAAAAACAGCATTTAACACCTGTTCTCATGTCAAGCTATGCTGTTTGGCATCAATAAGAAGCCATATTAGTATTATTATTTCTTTTAGAACTTCTTTTTCTTCATTAGTTCTCATATCATTACTTTAGTCATCTATCAAGGGTCATTTTGTGAGAGAAATCCAACTATTTTCCCTGTTTCCAGACAAAGAGTATTAAGGGTCCAGTGACATAATGCTTGCCTATGATAGTGTATTTCCTCTTTGCTAGACAATGAAGCACTAAATGCTTTTCTCTGTCTTTCCTTTCATCCTACCTACCGTCTTCCTTTGCCTTACAGAGAAAATTAGATGGGACTTGGTTGGCTGTGTCTACGCTAGCAAACTATGTAAGGTTGATGTACAGGCTTGAGCACCAATGTAAGATCTGGGCAGTTTGAGACATAGTGCAGGCCAGGGACTGATCCCCACAGACAATATGTAAAAAGTCATCATGTCTCTTGGAGAATTAAATTAAGCCATGAACTTTTGTGATGTCACTGGCCTTAAGCTGCAGGAGCAGATCCTGCCTATTTTACTTCAGAGACAGACAGTTGGCTCTAGATGAAATAACAGAATTCAAACACAGTTACAGAAGTCAGCTAAACATTGGCTTGTAGGACAATTAATTACATAATTTCATCATTTGTTAACCTGTTGCATGTATGCAGGTAATTCCATCTACATAGGAAGGTGCAAGAAACTTAAGAGTCAGTTTTACATGCTCCTAAATAAGACTTACGCAGATTTCCTTACAAACAATAGTCTGGGTATCTACTTTAATGGGTGGACATTAGTAAAATTGGAGTAAAATTGAAACTTCTGCATTGGACCAAAGTGAATTCAATTGTGTTGATCTCTGCATTGGCCTAAGATTCATTTGCACCAAAGATACTATTCTGACCACTGATTGCATATACATGACAGGAATTATCTCAGCGCAGTGATTAATCTCTTATTAGATACAGAAACTGATACTTTAGTGCCAGGCACCCACATAATTATGTATTGAAAAGAGAGAGACACTGGACGGAAACAGGTTTTTTCGAGGCAGTGAATCTGATTGCTGTAGGAAAAAAAAGTCAGATAAATTATAGCACTTGGACTTTAACCCAAAAGAGTTTTAAATGCACTGTTTTCATGGTTTCAAGTAATGGTTGCTATGGGTGACCCAGAAATGAAACCAATCATGGCACTGTAATTTAAAAGTAAAACAGCTAGCAAAATATTTCCTCTCAAACCTGTTGTTTCAGAAGTAAATGAAAAGGTCGGAAGACTTTCTATTTACTTCTGAGACAACATGGACTGCTTGAACTGAAGAACATATTAATGTTTTCGCCACAGCTTTCTATTACGTGTCAGGAACTCCATTCCAGGATATCACACTGGAGATGATGAAAAAAGACAGATGATAGAATGAAATGGTTGGACCTAATAGAAAATAATCAGCCATCTTTATATTTCTACTTTACATTGTATCAGGAGTCCCGATTGCATTCTATAGGTGGTGGTATTTCACCTAAAAATAACAGCTGCTGCAAAGCACATGGCTGCCCACACAGCTACAGCTAAAAATGCTGTGTGTGTCATAGTATAAGCCAGTCATAACAAAGTGCCCTTTTTTCCTATTGAAATAAACAATGGTAATGTCCAGGCACATACAATTTGCAACTAAATTTACCAATACCTGCAGAGTTAGAGAGTCAGGAAAAGTGAGTAGGTTTTAAAAATGGTTCGAGTTTTAGCAGGAATTCTTGTGAGAAGCAATATGGTCCCAACAGCAGCATCCTGATTAAGGACATGTTCAACAAACATCGGTGTCCTCTATGGCCAACCCTGACATGGGCCACAGTTTTGGGAGGAACTGGAAGGGAGAATTAAAATTGAGTGGCATGCCTTAATTAAACATATATGAATCTTAACTCTGTCTTTGCATAATGCTTAAAATTGCAAAGGTAATTTGTAGACTTTGCTTAATGACTCATACATTATCACTGTATGTTTTCTTAATTACTTTATTTTAGTAAGTTTTTTTTTAGTTTTCCTGATAATAAACTTGTGACAACAAATATAATGTGTCAAAGAAAAGGAACTAGAAAAGACCCACAATTTTAAGAGCAAGAATTCCAGTACATCCGATTGGAAAGAAGAGTACCACAAAGTATAGTGGAATACTCTCAGAAAGAGAAACAAGTGGATATGTGTTTTTCTAGAAGAGTATTTTGGTTGCACTTCCTTGCTGAAGAAGTGTTGCTCCCAAAGTGGTCACCGTAGCAAGTATGATTGTGGTAAACCAGCAGAGTGAGTAAACTCCACAGCCAGAACATGTCTGCTTTACTTTCAATTGACATTAACCATCCTCCCTTTTTATTTTTTATTAAAAGAAAGAAAAAATCAGTATAATGCACTGGCTCCTTCACCATGTGTCTTCATTAAGACTTCAATTTTGCCAAAGTTTCTGGCAAAAGGAGCTTGAGGTGTTTAGGAATTTTGAAAACATGCAAAGTGACACATAAAATAGCATGAACTAATCCAACTAAAGTTTCAAATAGGGAAGGACCTAAAGTCATTGCGACTGTGAAACTTGGCAATCAAACAGCAGGGAGACACTTTACCAGTAATTATTTTAATATTAGCCACAATCAGTGAAAAAATAGCAGAAAGTGCTTTTCTTCACAGCTATGCCTTCCAAGATGCACTGCTGTGTGCTCTTTCTTCCAAGCCTTAATAAGAAATACGATGATAAATGGCATCCTTTGCTAATGCTTTTAAGACAGTCAAGATTAGAAGATAGTGTTTCCTATAAATAATTTTGTAGCATGCTATGTAAGATGTGAGAAATCAGAATGCATAGAATGAAAAACAAAAAAGTTAAAAAAATATAAAAGAATCATTGTATTTGAGATATGCTTTCTAAGCCAAAACCACCATGTTTTCTTACCTTTATAGTCCCACAGCTATAAAACAGGTGTTAAAGCCAATTCTCTGTGTGGTTATTTTCTTTCTCCTTAAATAAACTCCTATGCATTTGTTGATTTTACATACCGAACAGGCTGGTTAAGAAGGGATGCAGTGTCTTCACCACATTCCATTATTAGCTATATTCTTAATATAAACTTTGTGGAAATACCTACATATGAAAGCAACAAATTTAAATTGCACTACTCTTTTGATGACCACATGATCCATTTATGTGATTTCATAACAGATTACTTTGGCCATAAGCAATTATTTTAAACAACAGCAGGATCCCTTGAGAAGCGGTGCCTGATCTTTCAGATATGACAAGTTTTAAGTTACCACAATGCAAGTTGAAATGACATCTTTCTGTAGTAGTTCCCTACATTGAACAATTGCTGAGAAGGAAGCTAAAGGAGGGAAAATGAAAATAGCAAGTAAGAGAATCACACACCTGCATCCCATCTGCAGGCAGCTCACATACCTTCTGATTTATTTCACATGGAATTCAGTGTGTTTCCACAGTTAAGACTTGATTTCTCTAGAGCTTATCTGGTCATGTTGCTTGTTTTCTGTGTGATGTTATAGTTTTCTGTTTAAAGCTTCATAAAAGTTTTATAGGCAAAAAATCAGGTTCTAAGACATATAGACACTAGAATATAAACACTGTTTTTTTGTTTCTATAAATGCTAACAGCAGTGAGTGACAACAAAATGAAAACCAGGGAACACAAAGTATGGATTAAAAATCCTTCTTTATAATGTTATGAGTTGTCAATAGGTCCTTAAGTGAAACCTAAAACATGTGGACATATTCTAAAATACTGAATGACACTAGTGTGAACATTTTGGTGGAATACATATGAGTTCCACTGTGTTGCCTGGGGCCTTTTTTTGTGAAAGGTTGAAAGTATACTATGGGAAGTTTTTCTGATAGAACGATGCCTGTTTTTTTATTGTTATGAACCTACAGACACCTAAAAAAATCCCATATGCTACCATAAAGGAGCTGGCATTTCACTAATACAGATTTTCACAGAGATGAATGAGTCAAGCAACATAAAGCAGCTTCCAATAGCTTAGAATCTGAATCAGAAATTCAAACCGTGCTGAATAGCACCCTTCTGAGTTAGCTTCATTTCCAAGCCAAAATTTCATCTCTGCTTTAACAGTCAGAATTGAACCTAATTCTCTGAAGAAAGGCAATTTCAGTAGAACCAATTGTTCTAACTATATTGCCACACAAGATTTGAGGAAGACTCTGATGTCTCCTGTGGTTTGCAAAAAGAGAAATTCCACTGCAGTTCCTTCAACAACAATAAAATCAATTAAATCATATGCCTCCCTATTTAGAACCAATCTCAGCAGCTAAAATGAAATATTTCATGCAGGAGAAGCTATGACCCATCTTTTGTGGATTTTTGTAACATCATGTGTTCCTAAAATGGAGCTGGCATCCAGATTTCCTCATCCATCTTTTTCTAAATTCTGACTTCAATGTCATCAGGTACCCAGGTGCTAAATGCAGTAGGCACTGCTCAGCTCTGACTTGAGTCACTTCATTCCACAGGCACCATGCTTCTCAACAAGGCCCCCATCTTTTTCAAATCCATTTTTAAAACTCACACTAATGCAATGACCTCATAAAGTCATAGAATTGTTTGAATTGCAAGTGACCTTTAAAGGTCGTCTAGTTCAACCCCCTTGCAATGAGCAGTGAGTCTTTTACTGCCCTCACTGTAAAGAAATTTCTTCCTTATGTCTAGGCTGAATCTACCCCTTGTCCTATCATTAAAGGCCATATTTAAAAGTTCATGCCATATTTTCTGCAGGTCCCCTTTAAGTACTGAAAGGCTGCTGTAGAACCTCCCTGGAGCCTTCTCTTCTCCAGTCTGAACCCACCCCAACACTCTCAGCCTGTCCTCATAACAGAGGTGCTCCAGCCCTCTGTCCATCTTCATGGTCCTCCTCTAGACTCACTCCAACAGACTTTCCTGTGCTGGGAACCTCAGAGCTGGATGTAGTACTCCAGGTGGGATCTCACAAGACCAGAGTAGAGGGACAGAACCACCTCCTTCGACCTGCTGACCACATTTCTTTTTGGTACAGCCAATTGACTTTCTGGCCTGTGAGTGCACATTGCCAGATCAAGTCTAGCCTCTCATCTAAAAGCACCCCAAAGTCCTTCTCCACAGTCTCCTTGGCTGTTCTAAACCTCCAAATCCCCCAGCCTTTTTTTGATACTGGGAGTTCCCTCAACCCGGGTGCACTCAGCCTTATTGAACCTCATGTGATTCCCATGGAAACACATTTCAAGCTTTGTCCAGGTGATCTAGAAATTCAGATAACTCATTTGAAACCTAGGAAATCTTGACATCATCATTTATGAAAATTTAAGTCTGTTGTTTAGTTTGAACATTTTTTAAGATCTCAATGTTGCCAATAGATTTTGTTCACAAAACAGTCATGCATGAAAGTTCCCATGGTATTTCTACTGGTTTCCCGGACCTTATCAGTCAAAGAGCCCATTATATTTCAGCATAGTTATGGGAAGGATTAAGCACTCTTGGTTCAGGAAGGTCAGTTAACTAGAAACAAATATCTTTCATCTGCTTATGTAGCTTCCAAAATCCATTAACTCCCTGCAGCTTCCATGTGCTTTACACATTTATCTAGCCTGGCTTTTTCATAGTTCTGCACTGCCACAGATCACCTGCTAAAGAGGAAGAGCACAGGTAGTGAGAAACAGCTGAGGCTGCTTCTATAGGGGAAAAGCCTGTACGATGAAGCCCCTGATATTTCATCTTCTTTCATCTTTAATTTTTGTAGATTTTGTAAAAGCAGAGACACTGTTTTTCTTATGTTTCCTGAGCAGTTACATGATAACCCTCAGGGATAAATCTCCCCTTTTTTAGGCCCAGGTACACAATCAGGTGAATTTAGAAGTATGTTGGTTTCCTTGGAATCATGAAAATCTCTAAAACATTGGAAAATAAGACTTGGGCTAGGGAAGCTAAATTAGTCAAGCAGTTTCCTTTCTGATCTAACCAGTTGGAGTGGTGTGATGGGTTGTTTCTTGTAGGCCTTTCTTAGTAACCAGGGTCAAAATCTAGGAAGTATTCCATCCCATCTCTTTACGTAATCAGGTGTATATAAGCCAAAGGGGGAGGTGTTCTTCCTCTTTTGCTTTCTTTTCCTTCATGGGCCAGCACGCTGACGAGCTCTCGGTGTTTAGGCCTGGCTTATCTGTGTTAAGCGAGGCCTGCTCCAGGGGCTGTTTGCCTGGGCCGGCAGCGAAGGTTAAGAATCTGCTTTTCGTAAGGAAAGTAGTGAGTTTACTATTGTATTTGTGACTTAATGAGTTAATTTCTGAGTTTAGATTGTATATATTTGTTTGTCTTATTTCCCTTTTTGTCTCCCTCTCCCCTTTCCCTTTCTCTTGTCCCTTATTGGGGTTGTTTGGGGGTCCCTGTCTCGTTGTACCTAGTATATATAAATTTAATATATGTAAATAGATACATATTTCTTCAATTTTCTCTTCCTGCTTTTTTGTCGTTTTGGGAGAGGGAGGGGGGAATCTTTCTCGTGAAGTTTGGCCATTGGCAGAGAGCCAAACCAAACTTTCACAAGTGGAGGCTGGAAATTCCTAGATTAAATTTTGTTATATCCCTAAGGATTACTAATATGACTTCATATAGGACTTTGTATTAGTTAACAATAAGAGTGGGACAAACCTTATCTCATTAACACTTGATAAATGGCATTATTGTTTCTGCAACAGAAGAGATATTTTTCAAGACAAAGAAATGTGAGAACTAATTTGAAGACTATGAAGGCAATTAGGAGAAATGAGTTCTATCATTCACTACCACGTAAGGTGTCTCATCCACTGAGTTTAGCTTTTACAACAGAATTGTTAGGCTCAAAAAATGAACTGAAACACCAGAAAAAAATTCATATCAGAAAGGAAGTGCTATGTTATGTAGGTTTGCTTAGCATAAGGTTAGACCAGATATGTCACCTCCTCTTCTGCCCTGTATTTTAAGGTGCATCTTGCCATGTCATTTTTGTTTCACCAAGTGCAAGGTTCTCTTTTGTTCTTTAAAGTGAAAGGCAGGTCAGTTAATCTTCTTTGACGTGCACTGAGGGAGAGGCAAAGTGTACTCTTTTTCCACATATCTTGATACTACATTACTGCCAGTCTGTCCTATTCCTTTGGGAAATCCTACTGTTCAGCAGATCAGCCTCCTGAATGCTAGCTAGTGTCAAATATTAACAGTGAATTAAAACTGCAGGTAAAAATGGTGACAGTGGCATATTCCTGTCACTGGACTTGACAGGAAATTTATTTTGCTGTAGCTGAAAAGTAATTAACCTCCACTGTGAGAAATTCTATTACTAGTAGCTATTCTGCCATGCAAAGTACACTACATGGAAATGTTACAGGCCATCAAGCAGAAAAGGCAGATTTGTCTGCATTTTAAACTAAAGCTGCCCCTGCCCCCACTTTCCATTCTTATTCTATCTCTGCCCTCACTCTATCTTCACTGAAGCTAGAAATTGAGATGCACATGTGGAGGAAGAAAATGGAATAAGGCATAAGGATTTTCATAAGGTATTTACAGAAGTTAATTTCTGTGTGTGTGTGTCTATGTGTACATGCACAATAGCAGTAGTGTGCTCCTTTTAACAAACTCAAGCTTTTGATGGGAGGAATTCAGCAATGATCTAGATTGGCTGTTAAATCAGAATAACTTTGTTGCAGACATGTATAGGAAAATGTCAACATATCAGCCGACAGACCTCTTCTTATCTTGCTCTCCCTTACCTCTGCTGCTGCTGGTGAAAAGTACAATCATCTTCTTTTGTAAAGGGACAAAACCCCCTCTGACACTCAAAAATAGGACTGTATTCTGAGGGGGGGAAGTTAAGCTTTTACAAGTAGGTTGGATGATTGCACTTTACAAAATATGATTGCAAAGCAGAAGGAGCCTGCCAGCTTCTCTGTGAACTTTTGCCTGCCAGAGAAAACTAGCATTTCTGGAGAGAAGAAAACTGTTGTCAAGCTCTTCCCTCTGAGATCAGTGGCTGTCAAAAGTCATTAAGTATGAGAGAGAATCCACCAGTCTCTGTTACAGGAAAGGTTCAGATGAAAAACAAAATTGGTTTTCTAGTTTCTGAAAGAGAATTGTCTGGTGTTCTCTTCAGACCATGGCTATACCCTGAACTGGTTGTGATGGGGTTTGGAAGCCAAAAAAACCCCCAAATATACAGAAAATTACAGGAGAAGAACATTTCGAGTTTACAGGCTAATGGTTTTGGCCAATTGCTTTGGAGGCAGGTTTGTGACTGACAGATGCTCATTAACAGCAGGAAGTCCTCCTCCCTCTCAGGAAGAGGTGGTGGCTACAACATTGCAGGTATAAAATGACTTCAGCTTAATGACGGACTGCAAAAAAACTATGTCTTTAGATCTACATTTTAAAGTGACAGTGCTCTCTAGGATTCCAGATTACTGTTATTAATGAAAGAATGTTTAATACCTTTCTGGTAGGGGTTTCTGAATCATACTCCATTTAAAAGAGATTTCACTTCTCCGTTAAGAAAAAAAAAGTTTCTGGGAACAAATAATTGAAGTTTACAATGTACCACCAAGGAACCTATTCAAAGTTCTTTTATTCTCTTTTTACAAACCCTCTGTGATCAAAAATCAGAAAATATATGTGCTAAAATGAATAATAGACCATAATTGGTCTTTCTAATGATTTCTGTGTTAATGATGACTCCCAAACCACCTCCAAGCAAAACCTGAAGTTAACAGTTTACATTAGGGATTTATAAATAAAACAAAGCAAGAAGAATTTGAGGCAATTTGCCTAAGACAACAAATTATAAAAACATGAATACTGCCATTTTACGGTATACAATTCTGAAAGCTGAAGAAATTACTGTAATGAGGATGTTACTGCCATGGGAAAATGCATGCCACAATGTGGCTATGTATATAAGCAAATATCTATAATATGCAAGTATATATTTGCTTGAAAATATTTTTTTGCAAGGAACATCTCTTAAATCTTTGAACTTAAATAGTGGAGCTTTTATCTCAATTGTTTCAGTTTCAGTCTTTGTGCTTGTGAATCAAAATTATTTTGTGTCAGGCTACCAATGCAGAAATTTGTCAAAGTTGGATTATTCTTCAAATGATTTTCATTACATATTTTGAGGCTAGACAGGAGAGGAAGCTAGTGCATATAATTTCCCAGAGTACTTTACAAAGGAGACAGAACTTTGCTGAGATTCTGAAAACCCAGTGGGCTGCCTGTGTGTTATCAAATGTTATCCTGTGGCTCATCTTTCATACTTCTGTTATAAAGACAGTGAGCTGGGGCTTTGGGTAACATCAAAAGATGACAAGGCACACCCCTACTCTCAGATGTAGAGCAAACACCTCAGTTGATGTTCTAATGCATTGTATGTTGCGGGATAGTTCTTCAACTTTCTCCATGGGTAGCAGCAAGCCAGACCAAATGCAGCTCCCTTACTCATTTGCTTTTTGTCATCTAGACTTCAGTTCTGAATCTCTGGCTTTCCCTTTTGATACCTCAAAGTTCTTGGTAGTCTCCTATACAAGACCGCAAAAGGCCCAGGACTAGACCAAACTGACTACAAGCAGTTTAGCATAACTAGGACAGAGACAGGTTTAACAGTACCAGGAATCTTATTCACAAATGAGTTTCATTTGACCAGCAGTCAGCCAAAAATGATTTATTACTATTTAATCAAAATGGCAGAAGCAGTGTCACTGTGGCAGTAACTCAGTCCTCATCTGCACTGACTCTTTAGCACCAAGCCTTCCACAATGATGTTTCTTTAACTTTTAGACAGCTCTGCTCTCTTTCAGTAAAATATAGATGTTTTTTGGTACTGTTCCATAGTGTAACAAACATGTTGTGAAGCATCGAATAAAATACCACAAACCTTTTCTCTGGTTGGGTGCTGGAACAGCCTCCCTAGGAAAGTGGTCACAACACCAAGCCTAGTCAGAGTTCAAGAAGGGTTTGGACAATGCTCTCAGTGTCTTTTGAGGATGTCCTGTGAAGGGCCAGGAGTAGGACTTTGATGATCCTTGTTGGTCCCTTACAACTCAGAATATTCTGTGATTATACAATTCTTGATATATAAAGCCCCAACTAAAACCAACCAAACCTCACCCCCTCCAAAAAAACCCCACAACTAACCAAAAAAATCTCCTCCAAAACCTGAGGTGAAACGTATTCTTGATTATGCAGTTTTTTTACAGAAGCAGTGTCATTCAGAAGTTTAAAACTCAATCACTTGGCATTAAATACCACCAAAAATTAAAGGGGAAAATCCCTGTGCATTACCACTAAGCAAATTCCATATATATTTATTGTCTTCAGTATAATAGAGAAAATAACTTGACATTTTTGTCCATATAGAATTCATTGCCAGATATTGGAATGAGAAGGTTGGCAGTGGTCCCTTATGTAGTTTAATGCAGTAATAGAATGCTTTAGACACAATATTTCCTATCCAGGAGGAGCTAGGATGAATGGAAAAATTATAGAATTTATTCTTTCCACTTTCCCAGAGACAAAGTTTTTGTTGTGTCTGTTAGGAAAAATATTATGACTGGGTTTTTTAATTTTTTTAATAACTAATATGTTTTTCTACTAAAAATAGAAGGAAAAATGTGTTAGTCTTTCTAAAATATATATGAGGGAATTTCACATGCTGAAGCATTTATTTCTACACAGTTGGCTTGATCTTCTGTAATTCTTCTGCAAACCCTTTTCTAATCCTGAGATGGAGTAGAATGAAAGAATCTGTTCTTAGCTGCATAGATGAGAAATGTCTGAATTAGAAAAAAAATCTTAGGCAGTAGAAAGTGGTACCATAAATATATTTTAATGTGTATTTTGTACATTTTGATAGGGTTATATAAGTTGAATGCATTTTTCTAAGTTTCTTACATTTTAGGTGCTATTTAGAAGTCACTGAACATTTTCACACACATTTACCAAGGACATGTTGTTTTGAAGAACACCTGGAAGGACTCCGATTGAGACAATAATATAGTCAGAGAGTAAACTCAGAGTCTTTGAAGGGGCTCCAAAGGACAGTTCTGAGGAGTTCTCAGGGTAGGCACCAGGGGAAATGGTACCATAGGTTGGCTGTAGATATCACATATGTTAATTACCAAAAGTTATAATATATATATTATATATACACTTATCTATCTCACCTGATGCTGTTTGAAAGTCTTTTACAGGATATTTAGGCATCAACTGAGTGAAACAAACAAACTAATAGAGTATAAAAAAGGCACACAATAAGTATAGATAGCCAATGAAATTTAGATACTAGAACAAGTTCAGGTAGTCTGGGGAGAGGGCAAACATATTGAGATGCTTAAAATTAGTGGATAAAATTAGTTGCTTGCAGAGGCAAGCAACCATCCCAAAAGGCTACCACAAAGAGTGCAATAACTAAAATGTTACTATTTACAGCTACATAAAGGTACGGTCAGGAAGGTGAGAAAATCAATTTATTTCTAGTTCTCTGCCAAGAATAACATTGATTAAAAGTGGTTTTGATTATTGTTTTCTCTTTACCTTTCTGTTCCGAACACTAGAATGAGAAGTCACTTCCCACATGCACACAAGGGAAAACTAGTGGATCTTATTTATAAAAGCTTTAGTTTGTCAGTGTGCACCCAGAAAATCATGCTACTAAGAACAATTAAAATTTAGCTGTTATTCCATAAGCAAGATAATGACCCCATTCCTAACAGAAAGAAGCTTGCTTCTAGAAAGAAAAAGAAAAAATCCAGCCCAAAACATAAATATTGTACATCAAGTGAAAGTCAAATATAAGATAAAGTGGATTGTCAGATTCTGAATTGTCTGCATCAGGTTGAAGTGGAGGTGCATTAATTCAAATATGTTCCTTGTATGTGAGAAGCCTTGTCTTCAGAGATTCCAAATATGATAAGCATTAATTTGATTATATATATATATATATAAAATACATGTGTGTGTCTGTGTACAAAAGGGTATACAGATGCACAACACTAGAGTATGTATACTCTACACTAGAGTTAGTATAAAACTTTCAAATAGAAAAGATGAATAGACTGCACCTGTAGTCTCCCTGCTTCTTTCCCTTCTTCACAGTATTGCCACTTTCTCTTCTTGTGTCTTTCTGAATAATCTGGAGATTAATAATATAATAAGACCTAGCTTTCAAACCAATTCCTTATCTCCACTCCTTCTTAAAATAAATAAGGGAAAAAATAGCAGGCTTAAATGGAAAGGTTTTTGCTCTGTTGAAACAGAAAATGTTTCACAGAAGCAGCTTGACAAAAACATCCGGTCTTCTTGTCAGTGCAGGTTTCTTTTTTTCTGTTTTTCAGTGTGCCTCATTCCAAGGTAGATAAAATAGTGATGTCTTTTTAAGATGGTACTGAGGTAATTGGAAGAGAATGTAATCATTATCAGGAGGGGAGAAATATAGAGGGAGCAGAAGGGAACTACCTCTGTAACAGGAGGCAAGATGTAGCTTCCTGATATTAGGATCATCCTGAAAAGTAGCCAGGCAACTGAAGTGCAAAGCATAAGCAGATGAAAGATCTCTCTTAGCAGTGTTTTTATGCATCACCTTGAGCACTACATTTATTTGTAATATGGGCTAATGCATTTGGTAATAGATGAACACACATATCTCAGCAAATGTGAGAAGGAAAATGGAATCTGAAGCAACTGTGACAAGAGGGACATCTGGACTGATGTATACTATATAGCTGGAGTGTATAAACAGACCAAATTCCTGTCTACACTGCAGACTGCTGTACAGTATAGGGAGAACACTCATTTAAAGCTTCCCATGATGAAGTCTGCAGTGTCATTTTATGCTGAGAGCTTTTTTTAAGTACTAATTCTATCTGTGCTCTCATAGATAATATTCATAGCATTTGACTGCAGTATAGAAATTCTTTATTTTACAACAAAAAATATCATGCACATAGGCTTTGTTGTGAATATTCTGGTTTCATTTATCTTTCTGTGTCTCTAATGATTAATTTTAATTCCTGTTCCTTAATGTAGTGTTGTAGTTGCCCTTCTATGTAGGTGCCACATTTCTATTCCCACAGTTGTGCATTTTAGCTGGCAACTTTAGAGGCTGTTTGACAAGGTATCAGGATATCTGGAGTTAGTAGTGAGATTTCTGATGAAAATTCCTGAAGCATTGCAATCAGCAGTGAAAGGACTTAAACTCTTCTCCCTGACTGGAACCTGGGAACTGGAGAACTTTCTTGCTGTAATTTCATTGAAGGATACAGGTTTTGGGTGGCAGTTTGTCTTCTCTACTTCAGTAGGCTATCACTTCAGGAAAAAGAAAATGAAAGTGGAGTGACTGAATAGGACACTTTAAATTTGTTCCTATTAAAGTAAGTGTGCTATGGTTTTGATAATGGTTTAAGGTGTGTTAAAATCCCAAAGTTACCTGTGTTGAGAAATGCTTTGAGAAATGCTGAAAACAACACTTTCTAATTACCTTTTGACATGATTTTATGATCTATCTCTGATCACTGGGGAGACCTTCTATTGATCCTTTAGCAAATAAGACTTCGACATGTGTCATGAGTAAACCCTGCTTACTGCAGGATTTTGTTTTGATGTGCATGTCTCTGGGCAACACCAGTCCCCTCTACTCCAGACTATTTATTCTGGAACCACACTGCTTCCCTCATTCTTATTAGTACAGCTGGTTGTTGGGTCACCTGGTGAACCCAATGAGGAATTGTTCTTTAGTGTACCGGAATCTTAGGTGACTTGATGTTGTCATATACACACTTATAGCACAAAATAATTCCTCGGATAATACCAGGAGTCCTCTGGATTATAAAGATTTAAATGGGAGAACAACAGTAATAACAAATGCAAGAAAAAAAAGTCCAAACTTAAATGCAAATATACCAGACAATTAATAAATCTGTATTGTCCACCTAAATTCATTTCCATTTTTCTGTTATGTTGTTACATAGTTGTTAAAACATAAATGCAATCATAATGGTCCCTGTGAACTTGAACTATTTGCAGAGGTCCCTTGTTTTCATAAAGGGAATTGAGGGTAATTATCAGTGAAGAGCAAGGGGAAAAGTTAATTAATCCAAATCTGGAGGAACAGAAATGTGTGTTTACACAATTTTGTCCTTATAGGACTGTTTTCCGAAGATGGAAGGTGTTTGTTTGCATTAATAAAAATGGCCTGGTTCTGATTCCAGACATTCGGCTTTGATGATCTAGTTTATTCGAAGTTCATGAAGATGGAATTATCCATACCTGAAGATGCTGTTGTCCTTTACACCTTTACATCTATTTGTCCATTTTTAACTTTCACATCTTGGCATGATAAATACATGATAATATTNATATTAACAAAAATGAAAAAAGTGAAAAATTTAAGGCACTGAACTATGCTGACAACCAACCTATAGAAAATCTTCAAGTTCTTTTAGATAGCATACTGTAATACATGAAGGGGGTTTTTTAGTGTAAATATTAGATTATTAAAAGTTTTAAAATTTATTAAAAAAATCTCAGAAAGTATGTTGTTGTGCTATGGTTTGGGTCTTTTAAAGGCAGGAAAGAAGTTCTACAAAAAGAAATGAAGGATTAAAGAAATTAATCTAGGTTCGTCTGTTTTCTTGCCTCATTTTCTTTGTCATTCCCTGACATACACAGTGTCTCAGCTGCTATACTGCACTTTAAAAAATTGATATCTGTTCTGTCTTTTTATGTGGCTGGGGTTTTTTTTGTTTGTGTTTGGTTTTTTTTTTTGTTGTTGTTGTTTGTTTTTTAAATCTAGTACACTGTTTTATTCTAGAATATGAGCTTGAATTGAAAGGAAGTATATGAATCACATATGATATACAATTTCTGTGTATCTCACCCATTGGAAGTACAGTATAAAAAGCTTTTCACAAAAGCACAATATGTGCAAAATAATGAAATTGTTCCTGATGTTGGTAAGTGAAAGGCTAGAACTGGCTTTTCTTTCTCATACAGTTTTACTTTAGTGATAAAATTCTTACAGCATAATCCTAGTCATATATTTAACTAAGTTAGAAAAAAAGATTGGTAATTAGTTAGCTACCCTACCAGGCATTAATATATAATAGCAGTTATGAATAAAGGAAGTCTTGGATTTTCCTGAAGAAACTAGAAGGCTACCAAATGGAATCCAGTTATCTGAAGTCACTTGAGGACACAAAAGCTATTAGACTAAGACAGTTGCTGTTTGGTAATCATATGACTGTAGTTATCCAAATCTTACATATGTGATGTTAAATAAACTGCTGTCTAAACAGATGGGCTGTTGTCTGATCTCTCTTGAAAGCATCAAAACTTCTAATTAAGGGCAGTGATATTAACATAAGGAAGGTATGCTCTTTTAATTGGTAGGGTGCACATTTACAAACAGGCAAAGAATAATATTACCTAGGATAATTAGATAGAGGGCACTGTGAGTTTGATAACTTCACCTGACTGAATAGCCAGTGTAAGATTTTGTTTTGAAAGTGGATCCTGAGGTGGTTTAGTGTTTATTGTAATGATGGAGATTTTCATTCCTTTGTAAAGGCTGCAGTAAAAACAAATAGGACAAACTTTTACTAAAGATTGCATCCCTTTTGTGTCTCATTGAATTAAGGACAGCTGAGAATAAAAACTGAAAGCCCTCCAGTAATATTTAATCACATTATTCTTCTAACTAGTTTGGTTTTGGATTAAGATGGAACTTTTCCAAGGTGTTGGAGGTGGAGTGTTTCACATTTTTATTGATTGAAACAGTCCGGTTTGGAAGGATCAATTAATTCCTTCAGGCATAATTGAACATCACTGGTTCAAAGTTCATTTAACTAGTGTGGATTAATGAGGCAGAATTAAAGAAAGGAAGACTTGTAGGGACTGTCTTTCGCATGATCTGTTAAAATATCCCTGGTTTTTAATACTATAGGGTTTTATTTATAATATTATAATATAT
>VXBX01006199.1:885889-917386 GCA_013400415.1 Scytalopus superciliaris
TATTATTAAAATAATAATTATTCAGTCAGAAAGTGCTTCTAGAATGAGGTGTTCTTGTACATAGCATCACCAAAGAGTAGATAAGACAGACACCATCATATCCACCGTTTCTTGGAACTTCTTTCCATGAAGATGCTTTTTTCTTTGTTTTTTTCACACTTAATTTGAAATAAATACCACTCAGTCAGCTGCATATGGCAATACAAACATACATTAACTTACAGAACAGAGAAAAAAAAGCAAGTGAAAACAGTAGTGAAGGGCTTTTTTTGCTAATAGTTCGCAATACAGTGAAATGAAAAACATATCTAGAATTGATGGTTGCCTTATATTCTAATACCACTAAGTACCACACTGAATAAGCAACTGTACTAAGTCCACCAAGAGCCTGAACTAAAAATGGCATGGTTTTGTTCTTTGCATGCTGATAATGTTCAGACTCATATTTTCCTCCTTAGATTTTTTGATGGTGCTTTTTTTCTTTTCAAGAGAGGATACTGTTCCTCTGAAACACTGTTTCTACTTACTGTTGTTGTCAGTTGTTTTATTCTTTGATAAACCAATCAGGTGCTCTGCTGAAATACAAAGAAAACAGGCACATCTCTAATGATAGATGTGGAACTGTCTAGTTCAGCTACTGTAACAGGTAGATACCTTCTTTTAAACTTTTGATGTAAAAGAAATTGTGTTTTAATTGCTGCTAAAATGTTCTATCACACTCCAGGTAACTTCAAGATGAATTATTATAAAACACTGTGTGTTCCTGTTAGGTAGTACACCATACAAAATTCTCTGACCTCTGAAATTTTTCATTTGTGTCCATATCTAATTAATGAAGGTTTTCAGGACACTCATCTGGAAACAGTGTTCAAAATGTGGTCATGTATGTTAATTATTTGGAGATTTATTTGAAGAAACAGAGAAAATGAACTGAACATGAAATATATAACCACAGTATACATACTGCTGTCACTGTAAGTGAATGCCTTTGGCCTAGAGGCCAGGATTAATTAGGAAAACCAAAGAAATGTTAAAACTCAAAAAAAATATTGCTAGTAAGGGGGAGTTTCTCTTCTTGTGACAAGTTTTCTGACAATGAAAAAGTTTAGTTTTCATTGAGACTGTGCTTCAGAAATTTTCCAGACTTTCTATTTGAAAATCAGTAGTTTGTTAGCCGTTATTTTATTTTTTTTTCTACAAGTTTGCATTTCATAGAATCTCAAAATAATTGAGACTTGAAGGGACCTCTAGCTCAAACCCTCTTGTCAGAGAAGGGTCAGCCAGAGCAGATTGCTCAGGACTGTGTCCAGTTGTGTTTTGAATGTCTTAAAATACAGGTACTTTACCAACTCTCTGAGCAAGCTGTTCCTGTGTGTTTTGGTTTTGTTTTTTTTTTTTTTCCCTGTAGGAGGCAATTTAGCAAAGGGAAAGTAAAGTTTCTTCAGAGTGGGAGAAGATGACTCCCTGGCTCCCTAGTAAACTGCTTCACTGCTTCTAGAGCTGATNCACCATGGAAGTCACCATTTGTCCTGGTCACCCTTTGAAGAAAGGTCCATCTTTCATGAAAAAATTTTCAGACATATAAATCTGCATTAAAAATAAATACTATTATGTTAGGTTTACAAATGTATGAAAATAGGTTCAAGGTCTTGACCTCAAGAAGGAAAGTCTGCATTAGAGCAAAAAAGCATTCTCTACTGCATTATTATTATCAATGTCATTGTTTGTTAAGCCTCTCCATCATGGAAGAATCTTCAAAAAAACAAAAAAATCAGAAAAATGTTAAATTATAAAAGACATGGAAAAGTACAATAACCCATTGAAATATTCTGTTCAAAGGCCTTCTGTTCTGAAACCCATATAAAATGGAGTAATTCTATGTTCCTCATACTACCCAATGGACAGCAGTATTTGAAGATAGTAATTTAAAAGAGATGCAAGCAAACTCAATCTTCAAAGAAAATTCATGGTCTTAAGGGTGTTATGCAGGTGCAATCCATATCTAACATGCTCTGTCCTTGAAATATGGAGAAAAGGAGACTCAGGGAGACTCAAGGAGACTTATCACTCTCTACATGAAAATAGGTTGTAGCGAGATAAAGATCCCTCTCTTCTTCCAAGAAAAAAGCTACAGGACAAGAGGAAATGGCCTCAAGTTGAAAAAATACGTCTCAGCCAGTTGCATATGGCAATACAAATGCATATTAACTTACAGAACAGAGAAAAAAAAGCAAGTGAAAACAGTAGTGAAGGGCTTTTTTTGCATCTCAAATGGACAGAGGTGAATTAGGTCGGATATTAAGAAAAATTTCTGCATGGAAAGGGTTTTCAAGCATTGAAACAGACTGCCAGGGATGTGATTGAGTCACCATCCCTGAAGGCATGTAAAAGACATTTAGATGCGGCACTTAAGGACATGTTTTAGGGGTGGACTTGTCAGTGCTATGTTAATGTTTGGACTTGATGATCTTAGGGGTTTTTTTCAAGACCTTGATTCTGTATGCAGAATGAAACTGTCCAAAATTTGTTCATAACACTTACAGTGAAGCAAAGGATTTAATTAAAGGTAGAATATCCATTTGAATTTAACCATATTTTGAACAAAACCACCAGATTTCTTGCTGCTTACAAAATCAGTCAATTCTGCATGTCTATACTGCTGGGAAATACATGAAATTTACTGTCTGTAAGTTAAAGGAGAAAGCATGAATTAGCTCTTCCTTTTGCAAATATTTGGCTCTAAGACTAGCAGTGGTTAGTTGTGGTTACAGTTGTATTACATTGTCATTTACCTTAGAAACTTAAAAAGATCCACTTGTAGCAGTGACAGTTCAACAAAAGACTCTTATCACAACAGAATAAATAAATGCTTTTTTTTTGTTTGGTTGGGTTTTTTCATGGGGATGTGTATATTAATTTTATATTCAGATTTCTTAAACTTATCAGATGGTGTTATGTTCTTTACAGAACAGTCCAGGTTAACTTGCAGCTTCAAGCATTCAGGAGGTATTTTGCTACGTCCAGAAACACAAAGTTTGGACATTGTATACCTTGATTTTTTGTTAATGATTCAAAAAGAGCGCAAAGGCATATCTCTCTCTCTCTCTCTCCTGTTTTCAAAACATATCTGTTTTGAAATGGAAGCCAAGCATAGGAATCCTCAGCCAAAAAGACACGTATTTTTAAAAATTATGAATAATTAAAATGTTGTTGGTTTTTTTGTTGGTTGTTGCAGTAGATATGATAAATCTTGACATTTTTATACCTCTTCAATTATATCTTGAAGCCTGTTTTCACCATAATTATTTAGATTTCTTATGTCTTATTAATTATGTTTAGTTGTTTATATCTTTCACAGGTTTTCTTGTTATCCTGAAACATCTTGAGTTGGAGAACACTTGAAAAGCAGTCTAATTTCTAGCAAAATAAGAACTGAATTCTTTTAGTTAAGACTCTTAATGCTATTGCATTCAGTAAATCTGCAATGTGAAGAATAGTTTTCAAATAAGAATAAATATACTGTAAATACTAACGTGAAATTTATCTTGACTGTGGAGAATAAATATATTCTACAGTCATTCAATATTCAAGAACAATAAATTATTACAAGTCCCAAGAAAATTCAGATATCTAAAGCTAGCAGTTTAAATTTTAAGCTACCTGTTCCTGACATTTTCAGATGTTGGTTTGTTAAGATTTGCACTTTATTTTCAGGGGGCACTAGTAATTCTTCTCATGCTCATCAACCATCTTGTAATAAGGTGGTAACATCTTACTTGACATACATGGACCCTTACAGAGAAGGTATAATTTTTGCTATGTACTGTCTACAGTCCAAAATTCTAATTGATATTCTGTAACAACATAAATAATCTTTTCAGCTGCTTGTGAATTGAACAACAAAGGCTATTAAAAGTTAATTACCACTCTAATGTAGGGCTTTCACCCATCTTTCCTTCCACTTAAAACAAAAGAGAAAACCTGATTAAGAAAATCAAGTAGTGGTTTAATAAAAGGGATAAAATTATTCTGCTTGCTTGGATGTGACTGAATGGTGAAGAACTAAGGAAACCTTCAATTTCCTATCATGGTATTTATATAAAAGTGAGACCTACTCAGTGTATGAAAACTAGAGAATGCAAATAGTTGGTGCAAAGAAACAGCAGGGTGGCACTATTTGATACTTTTTGGTATTTCAGATATATATATCTATCAAATATTCAAACATTTGCATCTGTTTTGCCCTTTCTCCTCCCTTTTTTCATTTTTTTCCCAACAATTCAAAGTTGCATTTTACTTTTTATCTTTCTAGAGAAAGGATCAAAAGCATTATTGAAATATTTTCAGTCATAGGAACTTTTTTGAGATAGATTAGCTGATGCACCTTATTTCTCACACACAGTGGTACATAAGTGCAACATCCCTATAAAGCAATATAACCTTATTACCTCCATGTTACCTTTATGTGAATGGTTTCCAAGAGCTGTCAATGAATTAATCTCACACTGCTCCTTTGAAGCAGCAACTTGACTAGGGAAAAATTTGATAAATAAATTTACCAAGTACAATATATGGTAAATTAAGCCCATATGACTTGCCCAAGGGCTCATAAAAAAATCTGCAGCAAAGATGGAAAAAGCACATGAATTTCCTTAACTCTCAGTCTTGTACTATTGGCAGAAGATACTCTTTCTGCACTATAATTGGCATTAATACAATGCATGCTATAATTTAACTGATTATAGCACCAATGAATTAGTGTTAAGAGATGTTGCATTTTCTGCCTTCAAAACAATTTTGTTCAGAAACACAGGGCCATGATTCCCCTGAGAATCTGTGTGCCAAAGTAGTGAAGCAGGCCACTGAGAAGCCAGTCATTAGTTTAAGTACTTGACCTTCTCATGTGAATTCTTTTGCCTTGCTTTTATGTCTGTATCAAAAAAACAGGTTAATGGCTGGTAAATCAGTGTAGTAACAAAAGATTTGGTAAAGCTGCATCCATTTATCTCAGCTGGAAATATCTTTTCAGTGTTATGTTGTTGTTAATAATACATTTCAGACATCAGTTAAATAATAAAAACTGCCTCCAATATCTGAATTTGTAAAAATAAAGAAACAGGAGGCCATTCAAGTTTGTCTACTACAGTCTGCAATGCTTTGATTTACAAGTTGAACACGACTGTTTTCCCCAATAAGGTATGCAAAGAGTTTTCAGCAAAGGAAAAATTTCTCCTTGCTTGCTGACAGCTGACCCTTCCTTCAATTACAGAAATTTGATTTACTGAACCATAGAAGTTTCCTTATCCCATTGTAGAGCACATGGCAGAATGTCCAAATCAGGATGCTTCAGAGCTGAGAACTGTACTTGTTTCTCCTACATACAAGTTCTCATTTTTGCCACTGAATCTTTTTTTTCCTTTTTTTTTCATCATATCAGGTGACATGGTATTGCACGTGTCTGTCATGTACATTGGAATCATCACACAGTGTATTTCACCCATCAAATCAAATTCCTACACATCTGACCATAACTGACTGCAGCTTTCATTCTTCTGTATACTTGGAAATGAAACAAATGTACCCTTTCTGAAATCGAATTACAGGAATTCAAATTCTCAGCATGATGCTCCACTTCACTCAAATTTCAAGTTCAAAGTTTAGTATCTTGTTATTTCATAGGAAGAGATACGTTACATAACTTCACTATTAACATGTGTAAAGTAAGACACACACAGGTACCCCTCAAAAATGAAAAGGCAGTGGAAAGAATACAAAAAGATTTATTTTGAAGGCAAGAACACTAAAAAATTTACAAAGCAAAACTTCTAGCAGTGCTGCAAAAAGCACTGGGCCTGAGAAAGACACACCTCTTCATTTTTGTCTGAGTTTTATTATCTCTGCTCCCCTTTCTCTCCCCACAGGAGGTGAAAGTCTGGCATTTGCTCTTTCCTCACAAATCAGAGAATGAGCTTCTGGAAGGTAAAGGCTAGAGAACAGCACTGTTTTGAAAAAGTGGCAAGGAAGCCTGTCTTAAGTGAAAATAACTGACGCCTTGATAGCAAAATCTTCTGGAAAAGTTATTTACTCCTAGAAGGTGAAACCAAATTACTTTGCAGCTTTCATATAGATGACAGCCTTATGCAATTTAGAACCTTTCATGTTATGCTGAAGTGGCGGAGAAAGAGATAACAAAGAGGGTCTTAAGTAAACATACCAAAGATAAAAGAGTTGTTAAGTTTGTCCAGTCCTGGACCACATCTCTGACATCCACTAAGTTTCCCTTGAGTTCATTAATTGCCTGATAAGCATATGCAAACAGTGATATCAGGGTTAACATCAGGATATGCAAAAGTTAAGAAATTATCATGAAATGTCCAGTGATTTTTCTCCCTCATTCACAGCTGTGTCTTATTGATCCTCCCAGCCAAAAGGAGAGATAGAGAAGAAATCAATGCACAGAAACTGTAAGACTGAGCTGAATGGCTGTCTATTGTCTTTGGTACTTAGGTGGTTCAGGTTGAATGAGGATAAAGTTACAAAAGAGATGAGATGAGCCAAGGGTTGGAAGAATAAGGCTTCAAAATCCCAAAGTTAGGACAAGTACAGACCCAAGACCTGAAAGAAAATACTTTCTTTCATTCCTCCACATATCATGGGGTTTAACATATCTACAAATGCGTGCTTACATCAAACTTCTCAAATTAAAAAACCAACAAGGTCCAATTCATCTGTAACACAGACATCATACCATGTGAGCAAATGCATTCAAAGAAGAGTGGGCAGGTGATACCACTGATGGGCTGGAGCTACAAATGTGTTACCACATTGTTATTTTAATTGCTAAGTATTTCTAGGAGAAAATAAGGATTTAGGCCCTGTAATGTTATAAAATTAACAACAGTGGTCCCGCTATGTTTACATTTAATTTAAACACATGAAGAATGCAATGAGTTTTAAAAGCATAACAAGAGGATGGTTGAAAAGTGGCAATTATGACTTCATTTGAGAAAAATAGTTTTGTAGGCAATGTAGTGGGTTAACTTTTGACTTAACCATCTGTTGAGTTATGTTGTTGCTAGCTAAATAAAAGCAAAACAGTGTATAAATAACCACTTCTCTGTGGCTTCTGCATTTGCTGTTTAAGTGCTAAATGTCAAATAAGTGGTTCTTGGAGAGGGAAATCATCCAACAAAGATTTGACTATGTCATTTTTGTTGTTTACTTTTAAAAAATTGTGGTTTTCTCTGCAGACTTGCACTCAAGAAACTCCCATGTGATAAAATGGAAGGAAATGGTCACCGTAGTAATTTGCTAAGTGGTTAATGGAAGGGATGTTTCCTATGCTCACAATCTACAGAAATTCCAGGTGGCTGAGTTCTTATTTTCTGTTTACATGACCTTCCACAATCTGTAACTTTTGGATATTTGAATCTGTTAGACATTTATGCAGGTGGGCTTGGAAGAATGCTCATTGGAGTCCAGTATTAGTTGGAAGTGAAAGAAGGAGTAATTCTCTAGATTACTAATTCTGATGTTAATGGCCCAGATGTTATTGGTAGCTGCCAGCTGAGAACACAATGGCCAAAAGCTTTGCATGTGTAGTCTAATGCTGATGAATAAATCATTTGACCAGAGCTAACATTCTTGGCCTGTGTGCTTTTTATACTTTGTAACCTCATTACTTCATCCTATATCTTAGTGGAGAAATTATGTGAATTAGCTTTCCACTCTTCTGAGATTTTCACAAATGGCCATTTTACAGTATGTCGCTCAGGATCGTAGGTTAAAGGGAAAATCAGTGTACCTAGTTACCAGCATATCTGTGCAATCCCACTGTATTGTACAACAAAGAAAGATTTCCCAAGTTTGTGTATTTCTGTCACTGAGTCTAAGAAAATTACATATTTAACACCTGAAAACCACAGGAGAACTGGTTTTTAATTTTCACACAGTATTCTGTGAGGCTGATATTTAAAGGTTATATAGAAGGAATTATGGCTGATATATTGTGTCATTTCAGTTATATATGTCAAGTTTAGCATCTTCTGCAATGTTTTTGGATATACAGAACTTGTAAAAGTAATGGGACACGGGAGTGCTTGACACTTTCTAGTTATTCAGTGGCTCACATAGCTGCACACTTACACGTGGCAATGGGTTTCACACGCGATACTTCAGATGCATTTCAGTATATTTCATTTAGGCTTTTTCACACAAATTAGTTTTGGGTTTTTTTAATAATATATTTTATGAAGCAAAATGCATTAATGGAGAATCAGTTATAGAAGACATGACAAAATAGGAAGACAATCTTATATTTCAGATATCCTCCCTTTTAATTAGCTAGTATCATTAGATACTGGTGGTCAAGAGCAAAACATGACTATAGACAATAAAAGAACAGCCAAAAACAATAATGGAGAGAAGAGATACAATGTAGAGGCTGCCCTAAACGTCTAGGAACTTTGAAAGGGCAATGTTTCCTTCCCAACAACAGTTTCCATATATTTTGTAGCAGAATGCAAACATTGAACTAAAGTCAAATTATACTTAAAATTAGTCAGATTATGCTTCAGACTTACAATACAGATTGTACATAATAATCCCTTATTCTTTGTACAGTTCAGTACACTGTAATTCACCAGATGAAGCATGGTCTGGATTCTAAATCTATGACTGTTTAAAAGTCTGAAAAAAAATGAGCAAACACTCAAACTTAGGAAGCAAACAAAAAAAAAAACATAAGTCAAACTTAAAAATATTGCATGATTAATGTTATGATTCTCTGTAGTTAGAAGAAGAACAAATGAAAATACTGCATATCACCATAGAACTGTTCATGTTCCTCTTGAGAATTTGTTGTGGTTTAACCTGAGTGGGAACCTCATCTTCACATAGCCTCTCACTCACTCTTCCCCAGGACGATAGGGAGAGGTCTGGAAAGGTTAAAATGTGAAAATTCATGTGCTGAGACACAGACAATTTAATAGGTAAAACAAAAGCCAAATGCACAAACAAAGCAAACAGAAATTATTTCACCATTTCCATGGACAGGTGTTTAGCCATCTCCACGGAAACAGGGCTCCATCACATGCAACCATTACTTGGGAACACAAGCACTTTAACTCAAAGCATCTCTTCCTTCCTTCATCCCACAGCTTTTATTGCTGAGTGTGATATCATATTGTATGGAATATACCCTAGGTCAGTTGGGGAAAGCTTATCCCATTGTGCACCCCTAGCCCACTCACTGGTGGAGTGGGGTGAGAAGCAGAAAATACCCTGATGCTTTGTGAGCACTGGTCAGCAGTACGTAAAGCATCTCTGCTACTGATACTGTTTTCATCTCAAATCCTAAACAACCTCATATCAGCAAATATGAAGACAAAATCAGTACAGAATTCTACAACTAGTATTCTACACCTAGTGCATTTTAATATAATTGCATTTCAACTATGCCTGCAAGTAGGCAATGTTGAATCCATGTCTACATTGGCAGTACATGTGAGACTGAATACATAAAACCATTCTATGTATAAGAGAAATAACAAGAACAAAACTCCAAGTCTGCTTCCCACACAAAAATAATGTGGCAAAACTTCTCTGCAACACCTGGGTTAGATATATGAGAGATGCTATGTACTGTGGCTCATCTTGAGCAACTCAAGTAACTCATGGTCTGTCTGTCTATATTGCCTGGCCAGCTAGCTCTTTCCAAGCAGATTTTACAACTTATGTTGCAAGAACTTACTTTTCAGACCAGTCGTCCTTTATTTTTTAGAAGATTTGTTCAAGGCTGACCAATAGTTTATATAAAATACAGAAGAGGAAGTAAGAAAGGACTAGACAGAGACAAAGCTTATCTTCTTATGAAATGAAGCTAAAAATATGTGAAAAATTCTTTGAATTGATGTTCTTATACTGCTATAGAGATTGTCTAAAAATGTTCATTCTGCCGGTTTAAATGTTGAGTATTTCACCAGAATAATGATGCTTTGCATGGAGTTTGTACCTCATTCAGTAGACCTTGAGCCACATGTACTATGGCATGATTTAATGGACCTTTTCTGTTGTTAACTTTATCTTGCTACTAAGACTGCAGTGAACAACTACATATGAGAGAAGCCACAAGCGAAGTCACAGTGGTCAAAATTGAGTTTTGGATTTAGGATCATCTGTAGTTGGAACCAGTAGATTTGAACCTGTGAACCACCCCTGCTCATTCCAGAAGAATATTTAGTGTATTGTAATGAGCTATAACATGCTGAGTGAGCAGGAAAATCTGAATATATGGGTAATATGATGAACAGATGTTGAAAGAAAGGCTTGCCAGTAGCCAATCTGTTTCTGAGGAGAGAATATCAATTACATTTAAACAGCTGGTCTCAGCTCATAAAAGGAAGAAAGTGGCAAAAATCTGTGTTGCAGGTCTCCAACTCCTTAGAATCCTGCAGAACCCAAAGTCAGATTTTAAAGTCCCTCCATGACTAGGAAATAAGCCACTTCAGACTGAGAACATCATGCACTAGGAGGATAGAAAGAATCCTCATAAGCTATTCCATAAAAAATTCTAAGAAAAAATTATGCTTTAACTGCCCTCCACAAAAGCACTACAAGCAATTGGTTAAAAGATAGGTGAAACTCCACCTCTGCTTCTGAATAATAGCTGTAGATGCTCTCTGCATGTCACACTTTCTTTCAAAAATGAAATTCTGAGAGATGTTTCTGCTTCTCTTCCTCACTTTACTCAAGTGTACATAAAACGTTCCTCGGACAGATATGATTTCAACTCAAGCTTATTCCCAGCCTTAGACATGTGAGTTTATGAGGTTTTGACAGAAGTCATAAAATTACAGTAGCCAATAAACTGGCATTTACTGGAGTTAGTCTATCATCTGCTCAATCACTAAAAAACAAAAAGTCCAAATCATCTAACCTCCCAGAAAGCCATCCTAATTAATCAGCTATTGAATCACACTCTGCTCCCAAACAGTTTTTGTTCAAATTAAGAGGTTGTTGCCATTTTGTTTCCATACCTTACTTTCTGCCAACATCACAGTAGTGAACTCCTTAAAGTTGAAAGATTGCCAACATTGCAAGTAGTAAAGAATTCCACAGGATT
Organism: Scytalopus superciliaris; assembly: GCA_013400415.1. Lineage (NCBI taxonomy): Eukaryota > Metazoa > Chordata > Aves > Passeriformes > Rhinocryptidae > Scytalopus > Scytalopus superciliaris. The sequence continues at coordinate 897,012 of VXBX01006199.1, forward strand.
TCATTAGATCTAGCTTCTGCAAAGCCTAAAGGAAGAAATTGCCTTCTGCTTGTTCTTTCTCTGATAAAATCTTTTGGGGACATTCACTCTGAAAAGACTATCAAAGAAGTAGAACATACTAGAAGAACTTCATACAGAACTATTGATCACTTGTAATATGATATATTTTGTCAATTTTGTATCTGTCTTGACAAGCCTAAGATATGTATTCCATTCAAAACTGAAAGCGTAAGTAATGATGTTTTAAGTGTATTTTGCTTGAAGAGAAAGTAATGGCATTTAACGAGGAAAAGAATGTATATTTTTAAGTCCTTGGCTTGTATTTGCTGGGTTGCAGGCTGTATCCTGTTCTTTCAAAAATGTAACAGTAACTCTATTGTTTGAATTGTCATAATTTTTTAAAGTCAAATACTGATAATTAATGTGTAATTATCATGGCCAACCATGAGTAATATGTCCTTGTAACTGAATGAAGTCACATGATTCCCCTGCAGGAGTTGGATTGTTAAGGGGAAAGAGGAAACTTCAAGGCAGTTTCTTAGAAATAGCAAAGCTCTCTCGTTGCCTTATAAAACTTATTGTTTCATAATTCCCTGTAGTCAAGTGTTGAAAGTATAATACTTTAATGTTTGGAATAGACTTGACGATTTTCTTTTGTCCTGATCTTTGCATAGAGTTGATGCACTAATTAACATGCCTTTATGCTGCCTTTTTTTAATACACACTTCCAAATTGTAGCATGATACTGGGATCCAAATGTGGCTATTGAAATAAAATCTCATGTTTAAGCTAACTGCAGTACAAAGTAACAAACTAGCTAGCTCAGTTCTAAAGTCATTGAAGTGCCAATATTTGTAACTTTTAGAATTACAAGGAGGTGACAGGAGTCACAGAAATACCCTGGTGACCAGTGACAGGACCCAAGGGAATGGCATGAAGCTGTGTCAGGGGAGGCTTAAGTTGGACAATAGGAAAAGATTTTTCACCCAGAGGTACCGGAACAGGTTCTGCAGAGAGGTGGTCAGAGCAGGAAGCCTGACAGAGTTCAAGTGTTTGGACAATGCACAAGATGTGATTCTTGGGGTGTCTTATGCAAGGTCAGAAGTTGGACTTCAGTGATCCCTATGGGTCCCTTCCAACTCAGGATATTCTATGATTCTATGATATTCAAAAATATAAAGCACACTTTATACTGACTTAAGTTGAAATTCACCTATCAGAAAAGTCAGCCCATGAGATAAAAGGGAGGGTAGAATAAGAACTCACATACCTGTAAGAACCAAAGCAGTGGTTTTACCCTCCATTTATGGACAAAATCTTTATTTTATCAACTGTATTTTGAATTGTGCTTGGAGGTCAGAGGGCAGCCCTAAGCTCTGACTGTAAAATAATAAGGGATAGATTCTAATCTTGATGTTTAAAGTCCATCTTTCTGTCAGTTTGTGTTACATTGCATCAGCTTAGTTTACAAACAAACAAACAAACAAGGAAATAGATAAACAAACAAACAAATAAATAAGTAAGTAAATAAGTAAATAAATAGGTCCTGTGGAATTACGACTTTTTTGGTTCCTTTTTTCATGCATACCTAATTTTCTGTCAAATATTCTTTGCCTCTCCATAATCTGGCTGCATATCATTGAAAAAGAAGACCTCTGAGGTAGTACATTTTCAGATTTCAAATAAGAAGAGAGAGTTATTTCAAATCCACTTACATTTATGCAGTAATTTTCTTTGTTTTCAGTTTCTGTTCTCAAAATTGCTTTTCTATTGTCTACTACTAAGTATTACTCCTGAATTAAAGAGATTTAAATAAGAGGAACTTCCTTTCCTAGGAAGTGACTTCTAACAAACATAAAATTTTGTTGCTGCTAATTCAAAACATTAGGGAAAAAAAAAATTAAAAAATTGTCTGTATCAGTTTAAACTATGTCACTTTTACATGGTTTGGGAATTGTTTGCTTGTCATGATGTGTATTCCCTTATGTGTTTTAACTTGCACCATTAAACAAATTGCTTCTCTCTGTAATGTTTCATCTATGGACTTAGCTACATAGAAAAATTGTTGCCTGGAATGGAAACTTTACCCTAAAGACATAGGTTTGCATATCTGACAGCTGAAACTACAGAACCCTGTGGAAAGGGTAAGTAACAGGTAGTAGTAAATTCAATAACAGGAGTCACAAGCAGTAGTGAAACACTACAGGCATCAAAGAAGCCTGGCTCTCTACAGATTTAAACCTTTTACCACTTAGCCTTCCTTTCTCTTTTATTTTTAAGGGCACCATAAAGGTATTTATTCTGAGAATAATTACTTACCAGAGAAGTTTACTCTCTGTATTTCAATATGGAGACAAGTTTTGAGTTTTGCATCCACTCAGATGACAGAACTTTAGAGATGATTTAATTAGCTTTGTAAATTTTATCTATTTTCATGTTTCACTGAAATTCACTACTATGCTCAGAGGTGAGTAGAGAGAAAGGGCTCACAGATGGGCAATGAATAGACAACTTCCTTAAGAAACTGGACTTCTAATTTTCAACAATTCTTGCTGAGCCCAAGTTGAGCTGATTTTTGCAACCAATGCTATTATACTATGTGCATATCAATTTACCTCTTTACAAAGTCTTGCATTTTAACTACTGGAGAAAAGCTTTGACCTGAAAGCTCTGTTCATCCACGAGGTCTAGCAAAGTACCTTTCCAGAGTAAAGGTTGCATTACAGTTACAAGATGCAAAGCAGTATGATGCAGCACGGACTTACAAGAGAAATACAAAGGTGCAGAATAGGGGTCAGCCATCCTTCTACCATAGTGCATCTGTTATTTTCCGGTTTGAAATAATTTACCTTTTTTTGATAGACTCTTTTTATGGTGATTAAGAGACAATTCATTTGGTTTCTTAATAAGCATTTCACATAAACACATTTGGTATAAACTGTGATTCACACAAACAAACCTATGCTGTAAACATGTATGATTTTTCAGGTAAATCCAAGCAATATAAAGCAGAAGAAAGTTCTGCAAGGTTTGCTACAGATCATGTGGCAACTGCGGGGTAAAGCAGTCAAGAGCAGGATTTTCTTAAACAAAGGAAGGGCATAAGAAATTCCAGAACAAGAAAGAAAATGAAATATTGACAAAGAAAATAAGAAATGGTATTCCAGGTACCTGCGTGTAGCAAACCTAAGCTCATGAAAAGCATGAGTGTCATTTAGTTACACTACGTATTAACTAGCTGCATAGATAGCCACAGATACTTCTTTTGGAGTGCATTCCTAAGAGACACCCTCTTCATCTGCCTAAAAAGATCTGGGGAAAAAACCAGTAATCTCTTACTGTATTTACTTTTAGGCAGCAAAGGGACAGAGAATAGCAACATTTAGTAGGAGCTCTGGGAAGAAAAACAACCTTGGGGCATTTCCTTGCAGGATGTTTCCAATACATGATTAAGCCCCAACATTTAACAAAGAGGTTTGCTTTTTTTTAAGCCATCAAACGTGTTTTATTTGTATACATTTCCCTAGTTCCTTTTCAAATCAATTTCAGTTAATTCTTGCACATTTACATCATTAGTGTAATTACACCTAATTGCCTGTTTTAGTATAAATACTTCTCCTTGTATAATTAGAATGTAATTATAACTCCAGTATATGATGTATAATCACATCATTACAGTTTGTGATGATGTCACAAGAATTCCTAGAAACTCAAAATTTATTACACTTTAGTTATGTGTTTTAGTAGGCATTGAAGTAACAGCTGTCCTGAGTCCTCTTAAATAACCAAGTTAGCAGCATAGTTCCAACACAGAATATGACGTAGATGATTTATGCCTTACCTAAAAGTAGTAGGGGAAAGCATAATTAAAATTTCCAGACAAATGTATACAGAGAAAATCAACATATTTTTGACTAAAATCAATGATGGAGAAACAGATGATATGCACTGAAGTATCTAATTGCAAGTTCATTAGTATGTTAGTATATTCCAAAGAATTATTTTTTTAAAATCACAAATTACAGTTCTAGATTCAGCCTCAAACAAAATATGGAGAAAAATATTAAATTTAGTAATAGTGCAGTGGCTTAGATCCTACACAATTCCTTAATCCTTTGCAAGAGAGAGCTGAATATTACCTTAAGTGTCATAGTTTTTAATGATACAGAAGAAAAAATACTGTACATTAGACAACCTAAACATGAATGGCTTTGCAAGTGGAAAATACATACATGGGTCAGGCTAACTCAGTGGAGGGAAGTCCATTTCTCTAGCCCAACAGTGTCTCTAGGTAATTAAAGAGATGATATGTACAGGAGTCTATTTGTGATAGAATGTGCTCATTTTGGCTGGGGTAGAGTTAATTTTCTTCACAGTGGCTGGTATGGGGCTCTATTTTGGATTTGTGTTGAACACAGTGTTGATAAGATAGAGATGTTTCTGTTATTGCTGAGCAGTTCTTACACACATCCAAGGCCTTGTCTGCTTTTCATACTGTCACACTGGTGAGGAGACTGGGGGTGCATGGGAAGCTGGGAGGGGACACATCTGGGACAAGTGACCCCAAATGACCAAAGGGATATTCCAGACCATATGACATCATGGACTGTATAAAAAGTGGGGGGAAGAAGGAGAAGGAAGTCACAGTTACATGTCATGGGGCCCTGCTCTCCTGGATATGGCTGAACCCCTGCTTGCCCATGGAAAGCAGTGATTTAATTCCTTGTTTACATTTGCTTGTGTGACAGGCTGAAGAGATGAGGGAACAGAAATACCATGAGGTTCAAAAATAGCAATCACAAAGTCCTGCACCTCTCCTAAATGCAAGGTTCACCTGAAATTTATGATTTTTTTTTTATTTATTATTAGTTGTCCTAGGTAATATACAGCTGCTTCTGTCTAACACAATATGTACCTGTAGGGTGCTGCTTCACACCCTCAAGGAAAGTTCGGAAAAATATTTTAATCCTCCATTAAAGGTTATATACATCTCAGACCAGTCCTAAGGGTCAAATGGGAATAGACAAAGCCAGTAGAAACTGCTGAGCAAGTATTCATTACCTGCTAAAATTAGGTCTTTCAGTTTGGGGAAATACAGAGATATCAACCCTCTGCTTTGAGAATATTAATGCATGATTATTTCTATATGACTCATTCTAGGTAAATGTGAGAAAAGAATTAGTAGTTGAACAACACAGTGGAATATTGTTAATTTAGGTGGAGCTGATAGTAACACATATAATTAAACTTGACTGACATTTTCCCATTACAAAATATTGTTATTAACTTGCTTATATCTTTATTAGTTTTAATCTTATGTGTTGAAATTTGTTGTGGCAGGTGTTTGCCTCAGGCTTATTTTTTTCTTTTCTTTTTTAAAGTTCTGTGATAGGTCAGTTGTTTCCAAACACAGGACTAGGGAGATTATGTCTCACAAGCCCATAGTTAGGAAATTCTACAACCTTTTCTTTGTGAAATATACTTGATAGAACTGCAAAGAATGAACCATCCAGTTGTCCTAAAATCTGTCTAAATCTCCATAACTCCTAGATCCCTAAGAACTTCAGTCTTCATATTCCTATAGATGACTGCTATACTTAGGCAGCTAGAGCCTAAGCTCTTTCTGGACTAAGTTTGCAACATCTTTTTACAATTTCCATGAGCCATCATCCTGAGAACTCTCTGCATTTTACATGTTCTTATCTGTGCCAAATTGATGAAATATTCCAGTGTGTTCAATTGGTATTAGACAACTTAGAGGTTTAGGTCAAAATGAGACTCAAAATTTCAGCTCTGAAAATCTTAGAGTCATAGAATCATAGACTAGATCAGGCTGAGTTGGAAGGGACTTACCAGAATCATCAAGTCCAACTCCTGGCCCTGCACACAACACCCCAGGAATCACACTCTGTGCCTGAGAGGTATTCCAAATGCTCCTTCAGTTCTGGCAGACCTAGGATCATGATCACTGTCCTGGGATGTCTGTTCCAGTGCCCAGCCACCCTCTGGGGGAAGAACTTTTTCCTGATATCCAACCTAAACCTCACCTGACAGCTTCACGCTGTTTCCTCAACTCCTGTCACTGACTATGAGGCTGAAGAGATCTGTACCTGCCGCTCTACTTCCCCTTTTGAGAATTGTTGAAGACTGTAATGAGGCTTCCCCTCAGTTTACATTAATGTCACTGAATTTTCTTGGAGGCTGATTTAAGACTGTGGAATGAACCATAGTAAATTTAAATATGATCAAAATATATGAAGTTCTACAAGCTTCATTCAGCTTCTGCAGAAAGATGTTTTGGTTTTGATCCCAGGCATACTCATCTGTCAGAGACCAGGTGATATTTCACTGATTGATGGGTCATCTGTGTGCGTGTGTGTGTGTGTGTTTGGGGAGGGGACCAGCACAGTGCCCCACATGGTCAGCCAGGATGGCTGTTGGGATCAGCAGCCACATGTGCATGAAGGCTACATGGCGGACCTGTCAAACAATAATGTCTGCCTTGTAACCCACCCACACCACGCCCCCTGGAGCCCCTGATTTGCTGCAGCACCTGTCGCTTTGACTAAGTGAATGGTCAGTGAGCCAAAGGTCCTCTCTGAAGGGAGTGGCCACAGTAGATAGAGAGTCATGAATCAGGTCTCTATTTTGCCCTGGCTGACTCTCCTCAGAGTTGTCAACACGTGACTTCTAAGTGGTAACTATATTTTTCTTTCCTCTCTTTCTTTCTTTATTCTTCTCTTAATTTCTCTTCTTTTACTCATTTCTTCATCTTAACTTAAATACCTATTGTCTGTTAGTTGTGGGTATCTCACTTAAGTTGTATAGGGTCTTGTGTTTGCTGGATATGACAAAGATTCCCTACTCTACAGCAATACTTGCTTGTCCTGGTAGTCTGTTGTAATGCTTTTGTGAAGTTGTATGCTATTTCTGTAAAATCCTTTTTTGCCAAAATACCTTTTTTCTTACCAAATTAAAAGAACTCTCTTGGAAAAAAATGTGTGGCTTTTTCTCTGGATGAGAACTCAAAGTGTCAAAGAATCAAAGACTTTGCAAGAGTTCCTGTAGGCAAAATCCCTTGAAGCCTAAAATTAAAATGTACACCCAGTAAAGCTGGACTGAGGTGTAACACCATTTCTGCTTAATTTCCTTTATTTGTGCTTTGAAATAAAGCATTTCTGGGTATTTGACATACAGAAGAGAAACCTATAATTTCCAAACATGCTTTATTCCTTAGAGATCTAGATACACCTGGCATTTTTGGCATCTTAACAGCTCTGAGTTTCCTTGTAGATGACGCATGACACAAGATGCAAAACTTGAAAAATGGTTTCCAGGGTATGTTTTCTGCAGAATGTCAAACAGTTGGATCCATTGTAAAGTCCAGGAACTCCGGTGGATTTTGTGTATTATATAGTAAGTCACAAAGTTGCCTCTGTTTTCAGCTGGAGCTTTTCCAGAACTAAGTATCTCAAAGTACTTTCCCCTGTGACCTCTGAGTCTATTTTTATGGTGTGTTGCTGCATTCCCACAACTTGTAACTTTTCATTCATCATTTCAAATGACACAGCAAGTTTTACTTTTTGAGTGGGGGGAACGAAAATCTTAACCTTTGGCTCTAATGCATAGAGTACAGCTGGAATAGTATTCACAGAACCTCCTCTACCCTTTGGGGTCTGCATGTTTCTTTTGATTTATTGAACTGTTGTGACAATGTAATGAATTTCAGTCCAAGAAATGCCACAGCCATCAGCAAAGTCATCTGAGACTCCTACAATGGATGAGCAGTGTTGTTGGGTCTCCCATTATTGTTTGAGCTTTTCAGGAACGAAACAATGAATGTTATGAGACTTTTACTTCTACAGACATGGAAAGTCATGGTGGAAGCTGTTATTATTTGTTTTAATAAAAGAAAAAATAAAGTGAGACTTTAAAAAACAACCACCTTGTTTGTGAAAAGCAGCTGATAGTGGTTTAAATTTTACCACTTGATCTCACTTAGCTAATCATTGGGGGCACCTTCACTTTCTTAAGATTTTCTTTAAACTCTTTGTATAGTCCTTTTAGTCTTCCTGGTTGATGTACACCTATGGAATATTTAATCTTTATTCTAAATACATTTTAAAATACCAAATACAGTTTTTCATTAAACCCTGCTCTTTTCTCTGCCCCCACAAGAAGCATAGTCTGATAATGGTACAGGTGCAATAAAAAATGGGTACAAGGAAATCCTAAAATAAACTTTAGCTAAAGAGTAAGAGAAGGTTTGTAATAAAAAGAGCAATGGTGTTATAATTCTGCCAGAATCTGAAGCAATGGAAGAAAACAGCATATCTAGTTTTATATTTTGTCACTTACAATGAAGGATGCTACTTGTGAGGTCCTTTCAAGTTCTGTGTTCCTATGAAGGAAAAAAAAAAAAAAAGGTAAGCAAATACTTAAAAATGTTCCTTACGAGGAGATTTCAAATAATTTTGGATTGGTAAAAAAATCTTGTAACTGTAAACTGGAAAATCGTGCCCTGACTTTGAGAAACATTAATATGTGCTATGTTTTTCTTTAAACAAAATATTTTGATTCTAAATTGGAAAACACTAAATTTAATATGATGCAGCAAAATTTTCTATTTCTGAAAAATCAGTATTTTCTGACTGTAAAGACTTTCATCACTATTGTTTCCACTCAGCCCTGAATTAAATTGGTCAGTACTGACATATTAGCACTTTTCACTGAAGGAACATCTGATTATGAGCATGTGAGGTTAATGCACAGACAGGAATGAAAGGCTTAGTGGCTTGTTTTGTGGCTTTTCCATTGTGTAGGGTCGTTTTTTCTGGGGAGGAAATTTTTCCTTTGTCTTAGGTATTTAGTGTGAGTTTAGTCTGTCCTGTCTTTCCATGAGTGAGCCTATCAGAACTGCTTGTTACTTTGCTTATTCAGGAAATTTCTGAATTTGACTGACAGATGTGAATAGTTGGCCTAAGTGGTTTGTTATAGTCTCATTTTCAAGGCAAGTCCTGATTTTTAGTCCTGACAGTAGTACTGAAGAAGGAAATGGAATTCTTCATCTCCATATTTGTCAGCCAATCTGAACAAACACAGATATAGAGCTCCTTAAAGCATAATCTTGCGGAATTCCCAGTGTTAAACTCTGACCTTTGAGAGCCAGGTCAAGGTCTTTTCCTTATATTAAATCTTTGCTAAAGCTGAGGCTTACAGCTGATTTGATACTTCTTCATATCTTGTAATCAAAATGGATCAGCTTTTCTTCGCCCTTCAAATGGATCTCCCTTTCTTCCCCTTTTCACTTTTGATTGAGGTCTAGTCTGTTTATGTATCAAGAGTTTCTCCCCTTCTTTTTGTTGTAGCACTGCCTCCCAAGGAACTGAGAATGCGTTTTGTCTGCTTAGCCTGCTTAGTCTTTTTTCATTTGATATGCATTTTGAGTAAAATCTCTACAAGACTTTACTTGGATATTTCCCTATGGATTACTATTATTGTAAGGCATCCTCAATTCCAAATTCATTAGCTATTCATTCACTGACCCTAATGAATTAATTTGGTAGAAATCTGACTGTCATTTTGACTTACATAAGAGTTACTGTAACTCAGCTTGGTTAAACATTCATTAATTTGCAGGCACAGTATCTTACTAGAGTTTACATAAAGTGAATCTGTAATGCTTTTCTGATTTTCAGTTCACTGCTTAGGTATATTATATTTTGGACTAATTTTGAAAACACCAGTTATTAACCTTAAATGTTGTATTTCTAGAGTGTAATTGTCTATCAATATATTTCTATTCTTTCTCATCAGAAACACAAAATGTTAATTTAACATATTCCAGTCAAAAGATGACACACCCTGAATTTCTACCTCTGATATTCAGTTTTACTTTACTAGTTCTGTTAAACCTCTGGAAGAGTAGTGAATAAGATGGGAAGTGTCTAATAATTTTGAATGTAAATACTACTACAAAAGTGAAGAAAACCTTATCTAAATAACCTAATTTTAAAAAAAAATAAATTAGGGGGACAAAATATTTCTTCAAGTTCTCTGTTTTCAAAAACCATAATAGTTCTGAAAGACATCTGATCACAGTACACTGCTATCAGAAGTGTTTTATATTTCATATAATTTCTGAGAGCCCAGGATTTGTGCTGCAAGTGCCATACTCTTAAGTGCTCTTTACTATGAATTGTAATTCATATTCAGGTTGTCTTTGTAATCAAGTTTTTCTTGCCAGTCACACTCCATCCTGACAGAAGAAATCCTACAAGCTGATTAAATGCACGCTTCCCTGTACACTGGGATTCTTTCTAGGTCAGTTTAAAAAAGGAAGGAACATTTCCAACTTGATTATCTTGTTAGGTGGTGATATCTGAACATTACCAAGACTAAGGGGATAAAGGTCTTGTGTAGAAGCTCCTTTCAAACTCCATGGAGAGAACCTTTCACAATGTTATATAAAACAGTAACTGTTTTCTAAACAGAGCTTAGATTTCTACAGATGCCTGGAAGCACTTCTGTAATTAACAGCAACTCAGACTTCATGAGAAATACTGTTCATGAGAGAAAAGAGTGGAAAATATTCAATGAGGCAACATTACTTAACCAAGAGATCAAGTAAATAACTTTTCCCTGGCAGAGATATTAATTTATCAGGAGATTTACATGAGCAGATGGGAATGGGAGAAGTGTGCCGTAATGCAGGACTGTAAAATGAAAACTCTCGCTCTTCAGCCGTAATGAGCCTTTTGTGGCACATTACTAGAAAGCAATCTATGCTTGAGTGAAAGGAGCACGTCAGAGAGCAAGAAACAGTATTGTGAGGTAAGAAAGGGAATGCCTTTTCAGAAACTAAGTCAGGTAACCTGTGAGAGTAACCTTTCTGTTAGAGAACCATAATTCCTCTGTGGAGTGAAGTTTATTTCAAGTAAAGAAAAGAACATAATGGTGGGTTTTTAAAGTTTGATATGATTGCATATCCCAAGACATATGCACATAAGTCCAGAACTGATGAAACCATGCCCATACAAATTATTCCTTCATGAATACACTGACCTGAAAACAGCGGTTTTGGAGATAGCAGTGATATCTTTCTATCTTCTCTGTTCCCCCTATTAGGAAAACTATTATGACATCTAATATGAAAAAAGGATAGAAAAAAAGGTGTTGCCCGAGGTGACAAGTCCTTGGACCATGTCTCTCTCTTGACCACAGAATCATCCTTTTAAGACCATGGTCTTTGTTAAGACCATGAAATTTATGTGGTTTAACTAACAAAGTACACCAGAGAGAATAATTTTCTTCTGCAAAGAACCCCCATGCTCCCTACCATGGTGATTACATTTGAAAGTTGAATTAGTCATTGGAGCCTAATCTTTTTCGAGAAAGGTGTGCAGAAAAGTACTACTGCTTCATGGAGTCATATCTAGGCAACTGAGACAAGGCTGAGATTAAAGCAAACATAACCTCAGGTTTATTTATGCATAAAACTGTCTGTCAGTAGAAAAAAGGTTGCATGCTCGGTCTAACAGAATAGTAACTCATTCACTTACACACTATGTGGAGCCAAAAAAAAAGGAGTACATCTGGTCAGTGCCACTTTGGAAGTATGTCCCAGCCTTCCCAAAACTCAATCTACCAGTCTCTCTTGTAGTGTTTACCTCTTCAGCATTGATGTTAATTCAGTATTTGATGTTAATTTCAGGTTCATGAAATTGTTCCTGTACTTTTGTCCTTTGAGTTATAGGCCTTTGCCCATGCGATCATTTTTCTATCCAACCATCTACAGTGTCCTTTAGACCAGGAACTGACTTTGTTCAGCTATTTATTATTATGAATATTTATACTTTCATTAACATGAAGGATATTTGCAGTACTTTACAGATAAATTAGATAGATCTCTACAAAGAAGTTACTCATGGCTAGAATTTTCAGATTTTTATAAAAGACTAAAAATCTTACTTAAGTTATGGAAAAAAAGAAAAATTCAAGTAATAGTCTGACAAAAATATGTGAAAGTAACAAAGTACATTAAAATATTCTTAATTTTTTGATTCGTCTTTTCAAAACAGTATATTAATACTTACTGTGAATTATTACACATTTAGAATTTAAAATGCTTTCCTATTTGCATTATAGTTCATGTTTGTAACCTCAGTAATCCTTATACTTAGCTCACCATAATTTCTGTTATAAATGACTAACCCTAACTCCTAAAAACTCTGTTTCCATCAGCACCTCTGGAGGCAACCTTCCCTCTAACCTGCGTGTCCTCTTACATTTCAGTGAGGCTGCCTATTCTCTTTATTATTTCATCTACCTATATATGTACAATATCCCATGTTAACAGCTGGAAAAGATCAGGAGAAAATATGATTCTAAAACCTACTAGGTTTTAATATAGTGTTTCATATACCGGCTCTTTTCTCCTTTTCCTTTTTAAATATTGTTATGCCCATGTTAAGCATGTTAATCATGTTAAGCATGATTGAAATATGAAGTCAAAGTAATGTTCAGGAAAACAGTACACAGTACAATGATATCTTGTTTACATTCCCTTATATTCTTTTTGTTGATTTTTGGCTGGGTATTAATGGAAGTTTTTTTGCCTTCTTACATTTTAAAAGGTTGACAAGCTTGAAATAAAACCTTCAAATCAAAAACAAAAATTTGAATTGAAACACTAGAAAATGTTCAAACGGGACATTTTTCTTCCCCATCTTGGTTCCCTCTCATTGATCAAATTCTTTCTAAGCTCCTGTAAACTTTCAGAACATCTTCTAAAAAAAAGTTTATCAAATTCATGCCTCAAATTTTTTTATCTAGGTGAACTTTTGAGATGAATAATCATTAGCATAACAGAAAAAATGTTACAAACCTCTTACATATTGTGAAATAATGCTGATGTTTGTGGTAAAAATTACTCTTCTTATATTAAAAAAAATATAAAAGCATGGACAAGAAAATATTCTATTTGAATATATGTTAACAGAGCCATAAGTACAAACAAAATATTTTTCAAAGAGGAATCTCTAGAAAAGAGTATCTTAAAACAAAGGGAACATGCAACTATTGGTACAAACATGGTTTTCATGCATAGTACTTGGTATTTAATCTTGCAAGAGATATGTTTTTCTTTTTATGCAGGATTTTTTCTGTATTCTATTCAGAGACAGTTCGAATGCATGAGCCATTTTCTCATTTGTTCAGGAAAATTTTGATGAATACGTTTTAAAATATTTCAGTTTTAAAAAGGAGAGAGAGGAGATTTTCAGTGAGCAGAAAAGAAAGGTGATGATTCCTGTGATCCTTGTTACTAACACGAGGCATACATGGATTATTTATGTTCACAAAAATAATATTTTTTTTAAAAACACTATTCTTAAAAGTGGTTTTTTTTTATTATTTCTTATAACAGTTCTTTGGTTTCTTGCTTGAGCATTACAAGATATCATGCCTGATTTCATTAGCACATTATGAATTGTCCTACTAAAAATGTGATAAACTCAGGAAGCTATGAAGGATGCACTACACTAAAGCTTTTGAAAGAGGATTAGGGTAGAACTGGTCTTCTTAAAGGTGCATAAAGATAATGTACCCTGCACAGTAACAGCTAACACAGAGCTACAGCAAATTTGTGCTCCAACTGTGTGCTCTTTCCTGTACATTTTATATATTAAATTTGTGACTAAGGAAAAAAAAAAATCCACATATTTCAAATGTTTCTTTCTTTACACTTTATGAACTATTATATGTTTTCATTTTTTTTTGTCCTGAAATGAATCTAAAGATTTCTAGTGAAAATTTGTGCAAGTACTTGTGATTTGTCTTTTTTGATGGACTGTGTTGCTCTTTTTCCATTTATTTGTTTTTTTTTTTCTTTTATACTTTTTTTCTTTTTTTACTAATGAATTTAAATTTCTGATAAGCCTTGTGTTATAAAAAGGATAAATAATGCTAGGAGAAGGGTGGAATTTCAGGAATGATGGTATGAGAGACATAAAATACTCAATGTACATATTGTGGGTTGTGGAGAGAAGCACAGATTCCTAGAAAATATGACATGGGACCTAGACAGAGCATTTTGCCTGTTAACTTGCTGCAGGGTAGGATCAACAATATTTAAATTATTCCAAATAATTATTTGACTAATGATAGAGATTCTAAAATCTCCCTAGGCAATCTATTTTAATGCTTATCTTTTCTCCTCATTAGGATCTTTTTTTTTAATGTATAACTTAAATCTCCCTTGATAACATTTAAGCCCATTAAGTCTTGGTGTATGCATAGTGAACATCTTTGCAAAAATCTTTCACTTATTTGAAGACTGTTGTCTCCCATCAGTATTATTCTCTCTAGAATAAACTAAGTCCTTAACATTTTTATTTTACATGATGCTTTCTGACGTTGTGAATATTTCTGTTCCTCCGCTAATTCTTTTGTTTCTCTTCAATTGATTATGAGAATTACTGCCAAAATTTGAATGTGAGAGTTCCAGCTGAGCCCTTACAGTTCAAGGATTGTTTTCAGTGTCTTACAGAATAGGCTGTTGTCAGAAATCAGAAGACCATGGATACAGCTTGTACTTGACAACTACTGAAATACACAGTACTCACGACATTATTTATCTGCAAATCAGCTGTGCATTTGCAGTAAGTGTGATAGATTTGTCATTAAATATACCATATGTTGGCAAACAGCATTAGCTCTTGCTTTCAGTCTAGGGGATTGGAAAACTGGACTTTGATACCCAAACATGAAGACTGTGCTTTTAAGGAGTTAGAAATATCTTCATGTATCACAGTACAATGCCTGCCCTTTCACAGCACTGTGAGATGTTTTGACTCATGCTTTGCCTGTGATTTCTTATAATCTCTGCATCCTGCAATCAAGGTGTTTCACCAGATTATGTTTTGCTAATAGAATTTCTCATTTGTTTTGTTCAGGTTCATCTTATTTTTGTAAAATTCTAAATCCAGTTCTGTTCTCAAACACAATATTTGCTCCTCAGAGATTAATGCTGTCTTTTAGTAGTAATCATAATGAGGTAATATGCACATGCTAGATATAGATTTAATTATTGAATAACATCAAACATAGGACATATCCTTGCAGAATACTACTGAGTGATTATTTCAGGTTCATCTTCCAATGCATCTTTTATTCTCTGGATACCATTTCCTAAAAAGTTTCTTCCACATCTAGGTAAAGTTTCATCTAGGTTGCCTTGTTCACAAGAATGCCATAAAAGTAGTGAATTCTAAGTAAAACAGGCCTTATTAAAATCAAGAAATATAACAACAGCTTCATGATTTTTATGGGAAATGAAAATTAGTCCAATTTAGTCAACATGACTTCTTCCTTCAACAATTTTACATTGGCTGTTGCTCACATATTCTGTTTTCTTTACATTCATAGTAATTCGCATCATGGGTTAATCACGATTTATTTTGAAAGAATTACTCTTACGCTGTTTGGTCTAAGGTTTTCTGGTACCACTTTCATTTCTTTTAACAAAAGACCCAATGTTTGACTATTCTTTACACTGTTACAGTGTCAGTTGTATGTCACCAGTGTTTATAAATTTAACAACACTAAGTGCTTACCTCAGGTGAGGTAATCTGAGTTATGTACATAAGAGGGGATGAGAGGCTGGAGAGCAGCCCCACAGAAAGGAATCTGGGGATTTCAGTTGATGGTGCGTTGAAACTGAGTAAGCATTGTGCCCTGTCAGACAAAAGGGCAAACCATGTCCCGGTGTGCAACAAGCACAGCCTCACTTGCCAGTTGAAGGAGATGATTGTCCCACCCTACATGGCACTGGTGCAGCCTCCCTCTGTATTTCCCCTGTGCACAGTTCTGGGCACTTCAATATAAGGACATCAAACTACTAGAAGGTGCCCAGAGGATGGTGACCAAGATGGCGAAAAGTCTCAAAGGCAACACTTAACAAGGACCATTTAGTTTCAGGAGCTGAGATTTGGACTCGATGATTTCTATGGGTCCCTTTCAACTTGAGATATTTTATGATTCTATGAAATTGTTAAATGTCCTGAGAGAGCTTCAGACAGCCTTCTAAACATCTCAATGCAAGTTGATTAGAATCTGGCAAATCTCAAGTCATCAAATATATTGTAATTTATTCTAGGTTTCCAGGTCTCTGCTGTTGTTATTAACCAAAGATCTCTACATTTTAGGGAATTGTGAAGCAGTAAAACATGAAACATTTCAGTTCTCCTGGTTCAGTTACAATACAAACTCTTCCTGTAATTTTTCTCCAGCCATTGGACACTTCTGTCATTTGCTAAATGCAACTCCTCTTCCTTGTACTTCACAATTTTGACTTCAAACTTTTCTTTGACATTTATTCCACCCACTTTTTTGATTTTCACCTTCTACGTGCTTTCCTCTTAAGCTTCAGTAGATCAGAGCACCTGTGTACCAGTATAGCATATTGTTGTTATTGAAAAAAAACCCAAACTGAATAAAATAATTAAAAATATAGTGATATTTTCAGAATTCCCTTTAAAAGTTTGTCAGTAATAGGAAATCATCTTCTGTATCTCGGAGTATCTCTGAGTATCTCCAGAAGACAGAAGAATTTTGAAGGTGGAAATGCAATACTTTTATTTCCATTAAGTCTGTCAAAGATACATGAACAAGATAGATGTTGAGATAAAAATTCTACTTACATATAAACATATATATATATATGTATGTATATATGATCTTATTTTTCAAAGAGCCTTAGTGTTTATAAGAAGTCAGGGTTTGTAAGTCAGAATGTAAGCAACTTCAGAAAAAGTCAATTCTTTCAAATTCTAGGTCTGGCACCAATATAATTTAAGGCATTGTTAGTTATATAATGATACACCATCAATGTAATGGTGCTGAAAGGTGCTGGTAGTGCAAAATAAATAAAAAAGTTAGATTTTCATAAAATCAGGTGATTCCTGCAGTGTTGTGAATGGAAGAATCAAATTATTTAGATCCAATAAACAAACAAAATAGGAAAATTATGGATTGATATGAGGTTATGTCTTTATTTCACTTTTTTTTCTAAACCAAAATAGGACTCTTAATACAGCTTTTTATGTTCAGAAGACAAAATAGATACTCTTCAATTATTTCCTGTAAGATTTCTGTTTCCATGTGTCCTATATGTAATGAATACAAAGTTCAATAGAAAGCTACACTTTTTTTTTTTCTCACAACAATTAGCTGTAATAGTTAAACAAGGATCACATTTTCTACAATAACATATTTGAAATCTATACATTAGTCATATTAATGGGTCCTTAAAAGGCTCTGGATTTTATCTCACAATATCAAATTGGTGAAATTTTGAATTAGCTGGGAGTTTCAGAAAACAAATTCCATGGGAAAAAAATCTCTTTCCTGAAAGAAATCATGAATGTCAACAAATGCTCAATATCTGACTTCTTGAAATCAGATATCTGGCACAGTTAAGCTTTGAATGGGGAATTTTTATTCCCTTAAAAGACTCTTGCACTCACTGTTTGTTCAGGTGGTACATAATGTGCTCAAACCACATATTATCTAGCTCTTTTTCTACTCTTTCCTCCATCCAAACTGCAAAACCTCATATTGCAATCATGCATTTGACCTTCCAGATATATTCATTAAGATTTCTGTATTTCTTTCCCACATTTCCTAGACAGATATTTTTGTCTTCTACTTGCTTGCCTATTAGGCATCAATAGACCATATCCATATTTATGTACAGTACAGCACATGCTAAAAGATTCTGGTGTGTTCAGGATGTATTTAGACGTCCTTTAAACAAAGTACACATAATTGGATAAAAAATTTGTTGAAATGGAGATATACAATGCCACTATTCAGTAGATTTTAAAATATAATATCAGAGAGAAGAAAAAAAAAGAAACTAAACTGAGACCCACTGAGGATTTTACTGTATTTCTCGGGAAGAGCATTTTCTAGCATGGGCTATGTAGATGATGCCTGTTGCTGTCTAAACATGTGCCTCAGTTCGATTTTCAAAGCCTATAGTTACACTCAGAATTTTCTTATGGACAGAAAGGACTGTACTTTATATCTACAGACTGAAAAAACTACTGTAAGTTCAATTAATAATTTAGCATTCTAATAAAAATACAAAAAATGCCATTGGCAGTTCAGTTAAAATGACGCTAACATTCATACTCTCCATCGTCTAATTATTACAGAAAAATCTTGTTAATAATGCAGATGAGATTATTGTACGTAAATTCCCTGGCACATAAACCTTTTACTCAGTTATGCTTCACCTCTTCAAATATCCTGTGGCTCTGAAGGTCATCATCTGAAACATTCCTAGAGAACAATGAGGAAGGCTTTAGGAAAGAAGGGTCAAACTTGGATGAAAAATCATCCCAGAAAATTCAACTATTTCCCAAATATAGCAAAATTAGATAGGCAGCTTCTCTTCACAAAACCTTAAAATCCATGAAAAAACAATCCTACTGCTTTTCCTTTGCTGTGTTTGTGTGTTACAAATGTGGAGCCCTAAACCTGGATATCTCCAGGAAAGTTGGTATCTTGGTATCTTCTGCTGAACTAGAAATTTCTCTTCCATCAAATTTTGACCTTACCCCATTGGGTTTTGTGACATTGAAAACATTTGAATTTGATCCTTCCTGCTTTTAATTATTGTCTCTGTTACAGAAATATTTCATTGAGCCCCATCATGAAGTTATGTGTGCATGAAGTTTGCTTGCTATTTTCTACTACCTTTACACAGTGCAGAACCATTGTTAAAGATGCAACAACCCACTTGAAAGTAAATTTCAAGGTCCCAGGGTGATTGGAAATAAAAAGTGTAGGATTGGAAGAAAATAGGCCCGCTCACATCAGAAATAAATATTTCCACAGAATAAAGATAGATAGTGTACTTTATTTCGAGAAGCTATGAAACACCTAATAGGGCATTGCTGTGTATACAGAAACTGCTGCCTTCAAGTGTAACTAAAATGTCAGTGTTAGTCATACCAAGCTTCCTCATTTTTCTTTCCTTGACAGCACTTTTTGTAAGAGAACTAGATCTGTATTGTCTGTCTATTGTGGGGTAGGAAGTAATTTACAATAGCAAGAAATAAAAGGCTATAAAATGTGTTATTAAAGTTACTTCTAGTTTTAACTTCTACTGTCAAGTTCTTATGGCCAAGTTTCTTTTCACAAACTCTTATATTGTGCTATGTGCTGAAAGGCTTTGGCCTGTTCATGTAACCACAAGCAGGGGTGAGAAAATTTTTAATGCACTGATTCTGCTGCATTTTAAAAGAAAGACTCAGAACTATGTTTTAATTCAACGGAAAACAGATCATTATTGTAGTCCTCACACACTTCCACCCTTCACACACCTGTGCGCATGCACATGTTCCCTCTGTCTTTGTGTTGCACGTGGGTATATAAGATGTGTCTTCATTAACGTAAGTCCATGTCTCACTTATACAAATTTTAGTAAGGAGGAGTGCCAGGATCCCATTGCTAATTGATGCACTTGTGAGACTTCTCATGTGTATCTCTCTTATTTAGAAGTATTTCCTGTACAGATCCTCATTATCCAGTGGTGTTCAGAGTCATAGAATCATAGAATCATTAAGGTACAACCTTTGAGCAAACACCACTATGTCAACGAAACCACAGCACTTAATGAACACTTTCAGGGATGGTGACTCCACCATCTCCCTGGGCAGCCCATTCCAATGCTTGACAACCTTTTCAGTGAAGAAATTCCTCCTGTTGTCCAACCTAAATGCCCTCTGGCGCAGCTTGAGGCAATTTCCTCTTGTCCTGTCATAGGTCATGAGCAGAGAAGTGCAGTAGTCTATATTATTGCTGGAGGTGATTTGGAATTAACATTCTTTTGCAAGCTCAGGGCAGTTGCTTACTGCATGGTATGAATTTGTTTGTGCTTTGTGCTGTGTTCTGTTATTGTGTTGACTATGCTTTTAAAACCTTACCCATACGGTACCATCTTTGAATAATACATTGGTGTGCCTCACTTTAATGATTTACTAGGTCTANAATTTTTGGTGTCTGTGGTAATGTAAAAGCTTAAACAAAATTGAGAATGTGGGCCATTATGAAATCTTGTATGAACACCCAGCAAGGGAAGGATCATCACCTAAGATGCAAAATATTGTGAGCTCTTTATGTCTAAACTTTTATTTTCATTCCAGAGAGCAGCCACCTAAATTTAAGTAAAGAAGATAAAGAAACTAATATAGAGCTGTTCAAATAATTATGGCTTTAGGTCTGTAAAAGTTGAAAATATAAACCAAACCCAAGCAGTATTATTTTATGTAATTAAGGGAAAACCAAACACACACCAAAAAAAAAAA
>VXBX01006199.1:917666-988274 GCA_013400415.1 Scytalopus superciliaris
GTGACTCCACCATCTCCCTGGGCAGCCCATTCCAATGCTTGACAACCTTTTCAGTGAAGAAATTCCTCCTGTTGTCCAACCTAAATGCCCTCTGGCGCAGCTTGAGGCAATTTCCTCTTGTCCTGTCATAGGTCATGAGCAGAGAAGTGCAGTAGTCTATATTATTGCTGGAGGTGATTTGGAATTAACATTCTTTTGCAAGCTCAGGGCAGTTGCTTACTGCATGGTATGAATTTGTTTGTGCTTTGTGCTGTGTTCTGTTATTGTGTTGACTATGCTTTTAAAACCTTACCCATACGGTACCATCTTTGAATAATACATTGGTGTGCCTCACTTTAATGATTTACTAGGTCTATAAATCATTTGAAACACTGTTCGGGCTGATGATGTATTTGAGTAATACATCATCACAAGATGTTGCTCAGATGATATATTGCTCTAAAGATGGCGCTGTACAGAAAGGAAACCAGGAGTACATTCAGTTACATACTACACTCATTTTTAAAAGGGGCTGCCACTAATGGAGCTACTCTTACTTCTTGACTGAATGTCACAGCCACTCCCAGAGGAGTTTAGTAAAATCTCCTTTATCTTTTCCAGAAGAGAGATTCTGTGAGATTACCAGACTGTTACAGTTCAGTTTATTGCAAATTCTGGGTATTTTGTTGTTTTGAGTTTCATTCCCAAAAATCTGGTTTGGAAATTTGTTTTGCAAATTTATAAAGTAATTCTATTTTGGATTAGAGATAAGCAATATATATATATNAACACACACCAAAAAAAAAAAACAAAAAACAACAAAACCCCAAAAAACCCAAAAAAAAAACCTCCACAAAAAACATTTCTGATCAAACCAAATTCCAAGATATTTTACATAAAAAGAAACCAAGACAGTTTAAATGAAATATAATATTTTGGTTTCACCTGAATTATCATAGTTCATTCAGGTTTTATAGAGTTGGTTTTTTTTCTTATCTTGTTTGAATTTGATGTGGACAATTATTGAATTCAAATTAATATTTGCAATGAAATATTTCAACTTAAACAACAAAAATATAAAACCCTCTTTGTTGGAAATAATGTCATGAGTTGAACATTTGTCTTCTTTCAAATTAAGGTAGATTCCTAAGCAATGCAAGGAACATTTTGTTCAGAAAGGCAGTCAGATTTGTGCATCTCATTCTCCAAAGAAAACTGGATGGCTCATTACAAGCTTGGTGAAATAGCACTATTTAGGGAAGTGCTGCTTCTCACACTCCCATAGGGCAGGCTGCTCTATGTCATAGAGTTGCAAAGAGGAAACGTACAAGGAAAAATCACGAATGCCTGCACTTCTGATACGTTGGAGTAGATACTTGACTTTGATGAAGCCCTTCTCAAAAGCTATGCCTGTGAATGATGAGCCCTGCAGTTTGGTTGAATATCACCATTTATCAAATAGGAAATGAAGAAGAGGAAGAACAACTATATTGAATTAATACAAATGAAATTAGGGAAAGTGATACAGGGCTAACAGCATCTCTGGCACTCTAAAATATACAAATATGAAATTATATAAATGTTCTAGTGAGATAAAATAAGTAATTTTGGGGAATAAAGCAAACCAGAAGACACAATAATGTAAAGAAAACTACCAGCTACTGTAGATTAATAAGGTGCTACATTGATGTGACAAAAGAAGGGTCTTTGTTAGTCTGAAGAACTTGGCTGAACAGAGTTTTGCTGATTTTGAATCTGTTTTACCATTGAGAAAGGCCTGCAAATGTAATTTATTTAGAAGAGAGATATGAAAACTAAACATTTATATTTCAAACTGTGTTCTATGCATCTTCCTAAAATTTTCTACGTTTTCTTCCCCCCTGAAAAGAGAAATCAAGATCAAAAGGTCAAAGAGGGAACTACTATGACCATTTTATTCTATTATGAACCAAATGGTCTGACCAGTTCTTTGGGACACAAAAATGGTGAAATGTAAAGTGTTTTTTCGATGTCTACTGATCTCAAAGGTCAAAAATTTATATATGTATGTTCTAAAATGGTAAAAAAGGTGAATTTTACTGAAACCAATGCACCCCCAACATAACAGATTACTGAGGAATTTCTTTATTGTATCTCAGTAATGGGTTTTGGTATATGGGTGTTCCCATAAGCTGTAAACATTTCAAATTATTCAATAAATAAAAAATAAATTAATAAATATTATTTTTATGACAGCTTGATAACAAAAAGGAAAATGGGATTATTTGTCAAGCTTCTGAAAAGATTGCAAATACAATGTGTAGTGAAAACAAGTTAGTCCTTTTCTAGCATACAAATTTTTATATGGGCATGAAAATTATAGCAGCAGTGTAGAAAGAAATAACTGAGCTTATAGGTGACCTCCAAAATTCTGAGTAGCTGTTAGATATTTTTCTGTTGGTAGCAAGCCAAAAAAATTTACTTCAAATTATTAATTAATATTAATCACTCTGATGTTAAAAAATAAATATATATAGTTGACTGATTACATAGTAAGAGTTAGTCCTGTTGCTAGAGCAGATAATGATTAAACAGCTACTAGATAAATGGGTGGTAATCATAACTCTACATGTAACATGTTCCAAATTCTTTCTGGTCACTCTGTTGTTACATCCTTGTCATTCTTTCTGTTCAGTCCAATTACATAGTTGGAACTTCTCAAATACAGACATAGTACATAAAAAAATAAGACATGACTGATTCTTCCAAATTTTATCCAGATCTCCCCACAGAATTAATGTTCTATCTCTTCAGAAGAAATAAGTATATATAGATAGAAAAACAGGATATTTCATTTATGACATAATGAGAAGTCAGACAAGATCTCTAAAAGGGTGAGAGAGTATTAAGACGTTATCAGAAAGCAAATAAATTACTGAAATCTTGTTGGATCTTCATTGATCTCGGTGCAAAAGCCAGTAGTAATGATATTGGATCCATCTTTAATTTCTGTCAACTTACTGTATTTCAATCAGAAATAACAGCGCTGAACCAACATCTAACATTAGATCAGTGGAGTGAGGTTCTGTGGGAGAGCTACAAATGCAAACAAGCAAGAAAATTTATGAACTGAATGAAGCAATTATCTCTACTGAGAACAGTGGCACTAGGGAACCAATGATTTCATATATTTGATTTTATGTACCTTCTACTGCATTGCTTAGGGAAAAGTAATCTTGTTTCACATTGAAGACAATGAGGCAATTTTTTTCCTAATATCCTGCATAAAACCATAAAATTTGTGATTATAGTATTTGTGGATCCTTAAGCAATCAATTTGGCTTGTGTAATCTGAGCATCAAAATGACTAATAAGAAGTAGAACTTCTGGTTTAAATACTAATTACTCAGTAACTTATTGTAGAGAACTGATTTTATTGGATGTATTAGATGTATTTTGCAGGACTTTACAAGTACTAGTATTTAATGAGTTCTCTTAAAGAGGAAAAGTATTAATCTTTCAATTCACTGGCAAAATTGCTAACACAGTATCTTTATATAACAATGAGTGTAGGAAAGGTAAAAACTGTCTTAGGAGAATGAAGGCATACTTTCTTAATAGAGCAAAATAATTAGATTAGTTTATTAAATATCCAGATCGGAAGGAGAGAAAATATATATGATTCTCACTCTGTTTCTGGAGTGAAGCTTGCCTTTTGAGATGTGCCTATTCATACTGAATAGCAACATAATAACAAAAAGTAATGTTGTTACACCTACGGTGGACTAAGGAACTAAGTGAGAAAATGGTTTGTAAGGTGAGGGAATATTGTCCCTTAGACCATCTGATTTTCCTAAGAAAAGCAAACAAGCTCTCAGGTGAAGAACCAGAAGTGATGGGGGATGTACGTAGCTGCTATCAGTCTAAAGCCATACACACCATTAGAAGGTCTAGTCATAATTACAGGTATGCAAAACCTGTTGGTACATAGCCTAGTTATCACAGCTACTGAAAACTCTGACGGGTGTTTTCCATAGATGTCCAGGAAGTCTGCCAATAATAACAGATAAGCAAATATGATGTCATAAAGGAAACAATGGACTAATCATCATGTCATATAAATTATCTAAGTGCCATTGATTGAATGTGGATTCTACAAAGGTTGTCAGAAGCAGGTTGATTTTTCCTAATACTTGACCTTGGGGTTAAAAACCATAAATCAGAATTATATTGGTAATATGATTGCTCTGTTAAAGGTTTGACATTTATATTTTGAACAATGAGAAAATATCAATAAGCAAGAAGTTTAAAAGAGCTATTTGTCTTTGAATTTAGACAAGTCAGTTAAAAAAAAAAAAAGGCGCTTACAAGATTTTTAGAGGTCTGATCATTTGCATTACTTAAACTATTTGAGTATTTAATGTTTGGATATATGTGCACACATGAATGTGTATATGTGAAAATATGCATTTTTCAAGGAATTTCATTGTTTTTAGTTTGATTCATCATGTAACTCTTTTCCTGAGTGCACTAGTTTTACCATTTCCCAAAAGGGACATTTAACTTAATTTCCTTTTGGATTAGCTGTTGCTCTGAGCTTGAATTTAAAGTTTAAAGGAACCATTTGATTTTAATAACTTTTATGTGTAGTGCTCCATTGAGTTTGGATTTTAGCACATAGCACTACTTTTCCATAAGGTGATTTTTAGTAAATCCCTGTGTGTAAAAGAAAGATAAACACACATGAGTGAGTTTGTTATTGCAATTAAATTATTGGATTTTTACATTTGAATATGTTTTGAACACTGAAAAGCATGAAGAGACAGTTTTCTCATGTTGGTCATAGACACTTTTCTAACACTCCAAAACTTGAAACAAGCCTGTCTGTTTCCTTCGATCTTGGAGGATATTAGACTGCCACGGTCTTATATATATATGCAGTCAGTTCAGAAAAGCAGTGCTTCTTCAAAGACACTGTTAAAACAAATTCTTAAACAGTAACTACCCCCTTAGATTTTGCACTCTTAGATAAATATTTATTTATTTACCTACTTAGTTAAATAAAATTCCTCACCCTGTTCAAACTTCCTGTCCTCACTAAATTTGTTTCTCTCTGTTCCACTCATTTCAACTAGCTGTAAGACTCTGGGTTGCTTTAAAGCAGTCTAGGCAATATTAAGCACTGAACTGGATTTGCAAAACCTTTCTTCACTCATACTGTTGTTGATTTTTTTTCTCTATAAATCTCTATAAACCAGGAGATGGCTGTGCACTCTTTGAGATAGCATCCTATTAGAAAGGCTTCCAGTGTCATTCAAAAGTATGGAAACATTCTCCTCCTATTCATGTGATAACAGCCAAGGAGCCAAGTTTCTTGTTTCTTCCAAAGGAAAGATAATCTTTAGAAGACCATTTCTATTTTCTCTCTCTCTTGTGTTATTTTTGGTTTTTTTCCCCCCTTGCTCTTTGTTGTACTGTTGCCATAAGCCTTAATATAGTTGTAGATGTTAATGTAGTTTTATAGTCTTTTGCATTTAAAAAGTAGTTTATAACCCCTGTACCAAATACTTAAGCTATATTTTAAACTCTGTGTCACATTCTTGAAGTCTGTTTCTGTGCTAAGGGGGAGATATTAGGCTGTATTCAGATAGCTATTAGAACATGTTATAGTCAAAATACAATATTGTTTAGTCGTAGTATAGAGATGGGGTTAGAGGGAACTGGAAGAACTCCAAGTAGAAGACGTAATGTGATGAAGACGAGGGTGGGGGGAGGAAGGAGGGGTCTTGGGACCACCGACTCAATTCTAAGGGGGTGTTCCTAGGGGGGTGGTTATAGATAGCAGGGGGGTGGGCTAATTAGACATTGGATGTATTTTTCTAGATAGGGAAATTAAGTAGAATCATAAATTTGTAGAATTCTGTGATCCAGGTGCGCGTGTCATGGATTGCTATAGCTAAACTCATAGTAAAGGATTTTTCTCTGCCTTGCCCTGTCATGGAAGTTTTCTTCCTAGGTATTTTAGGCAACAGTACCAGGGTCTTGTTGTGAGCAAAAGAGATGTCACCCTTCTGTTCTTGATCATTTCCCTTTCAGAGAAAGGGAAATTTAAGGAAGTTTTAACTTGTGACATGATTATGATAGTGGCACTTCATAGATCCTAACTTCTGTGGGAACACTCAGGGAAGCTCTTGACTGAATTGTTTGATTTAGATATATTGGGAAGAAACATAAAGTATTATTCTTTTGGAACTGGAATTTTTTATCAGAAGACAATCCCTCAGAGAATAAAATCATTTTTTCAGGTGCATAAAGGGGCATACATGACACATCTGACCCTAGTAAAATGTAAAAGTTCAACCAATGCATCATCTTCTATTCTCTCAAACATCTCTAGGAGAAATTCGAGTCATATGCACAGTACTCTGAGACACAGCAATACAAGATATGTGTCAGTGTAGACATGGTTCTGACATACAGGCTTCCTTACCTGCAGGGTTGCAGTATCGGTCTGCAGTCACACTCCACTTTTCTCCTTGATCTAAAGTTTGGCAGTGCCAGTGCTGGTTTAACAACATTGGTAAGTTAAACCGAAATGTATGCTTGAAGCTTGGTTTTGCGTTATTGCAAAACTGTGCAATTCAGGACAACAACGTAAAATCATACCGTTTATTTCAAGGAAGAGAATGCTGCCAGTACCATCAAGAGAGTCAAATTGTAACTGACTGATGGTCAACTGTAACTGAACATATTTTGTAAAAGTCATTATTCACAGTGGGATGTGCTACAGTTTTCTGTACCAGTTTTTTGTGCTACTTATAAACTCAATTGATCTCAGAATTATTTCATTTCAGCTATTCTGGATGACAGAGAGAAAAAAAAAAAAAAGAAAATTACTCTTAAACATGAAGATTTCGCTTCTTACCCAATGAGGAATGAGGTTTTACTTTCTTCCACATTTTTTCTGGTCTCTGAAGATAATATTTTAAAACTGTAAGAAATTAAAAAAAGCCCTGTTGATGCTGGTGGTTGTGAAATGAGTAGTCACTGAACTGTTTAGGACAGTGCTCCCTAGAGAAAACTAGTGAATGCAATGGGAATAAATAAAAATTCTAGAATCTTTCCTATCTGTCAAAGAATTGGCATAATTTTAAAAGACAACATTATTTAAGATGTGATTTTACTGCAATAAATCCTGCTGCATAATTCTTGTGTAGGTGTGGGGAACTTTCTGTTAAAAAGTAGGGACTCTCCTAAACACCACTGCTTCTTTCAATGTCTTACATTTTGGTAGCTGCCAATCTTGTCTGCACTCTAACTTTGGTGTTCAGAGGAATCTGGCATTTGTCTAGGAAGCACAGTTTGCTAAAACAGAGTATTTGGTTTTGAGATTATTTTTTTGTGTCACGTAACAAGGAATATTTTCCCTCTTGTTCACTGCTTCCAGTTCTACTCAATTCAATTAATCATCTATCTAAAATTCAAAGAACCTCCCTGTGTTTAAAGAATGGATATTATATAGAAATTGCTAAAAGCCTATTTAAACTATCTTTGTACTCTTCAAATAATGTAGTTAAATGAAAATGAGCTATCACAATAATAATCTTCACACAAAACTATTGGAAAAATTCCATTAGCCCCCTCAAGAGAAAAGATGATACTAAGAGGCATAGGGTTTTAAGATATTTTAAAATAAAATGGGATAGTTGGTCTTGAAGACTCAGAAATTCAGTTATTCTATCTGTACTGGTTCATAACTCCAAGATGTTCTTTGAACATAGTGTCAGTAATCTCAGATATTTATGATAGCTGTTTATATGTTATATTCTTCTATTCCACTCTTTGTCCATGAAAGCACAATAAATTTAAAGAACTTTTTAAAATACCTCTCTAGGGAATTCTGCTAATAATTCTGAACAAAATTCACCTCTAAAATACAATGCATCAGCTCTTTAGGAGTACAATGATATTAATTCTAAGAAAATAAGTATCTAGAGAAAAAGCACAGACAATTTGTTTACTACAGTTACTAAAGGAATTGACAGCTAAGCAGAACAAATGTATTATTACAATTAAGCCTTAAAATAAAGGGAGAAGAAAATCTGAAGGAATAGATAAATAACAGAAATCAAGGTCAACATTATGAATTTTTGATTAAAATAGTATCTATTCAAGGTCTTATCTCTCAGCACTAAATAAAAAGTAAATAAAACTTATTAGATTTTTTATATTTTACTTGCAGCACCCTTTACTATGTAATTCTCTATCTTTAAAATTGATCTGATGCACACAGGAGAGAGCTGATTTAAAAGTTAGTTTCAGAGACTGGATTTAATGAAGTTCTGTTTTTAGCTTGGCTCATTCCCCACGTCAGGATCCTGAGCTACTCCTGATGTTCTCTGATTCCCAAATATAATATAACAAAGAAGATGAATTGGAAAATTGTTTTTATTTTTCATATCCTTTCCATATTCTAACAGGTGTGACTCTTGTGGGGGATTTTTATCACCACTGCTCTTCAGCATGAAGTTGTCCTCAAGAACAGTGGGGGTATTTGAGGTCTGCCATATTGTTCTATAATATGTACTGGATCCTTTTTGTCTTTCAGTAGCACCCATGAGACCCCAAAATGCCAAACAGTAGAGAATTTTTTTTTTTGGTAGCATCTGGCTTCTTGGCTGACTCCCCAGATAATATTGGCAGTTTTGCATTTGCTTTCAGAACTGTCATGTATTTAGGTTCCCGAAAGGCTGTTAACAGTACTTTGCCCTTTTAGATGTGATCCTTTGACTCACTCATTTCAAACACTTTTTATCAGTGCCTAAAAAAAATTTCAACACATACATTCTAGAGCACAAGAAGAAGCAATCCAAATTGCTATTTTTACAAATGAAACATTCCACTGTCTTTAAATAAAAATGTGCATGTGAAATGAACCCATCTTTTGTGGCTTCATTCTGACATTAGAAATCACGTTTCAAAATCCAACTGCAAAACCACAGATTAAGGCTGGCCCTGTGTTATTTACATCAAAGATATAGGAAACAACATGAAGGAGAATCCCATGGTGTCTAACAGGAAACCCACTAAGTCAATCACATGTCCAATTTCTTCCAAGTTCATGCAGAATTTGGATCAAAATAACACTTCACTATCCTTTGGACGAAGGCTTGGCACTTAGCTGCAGCCCTGCTTAGGGTCCCAGTAGGATCTGCTTCTTTGCTGAAACCACTGAACCTGGAAGGAATCCAGGCAGTGGCACTTTGAAGAAGCATATTTGCTCAGACTGGGTTCACATCATAAACAGAACAGGCTTTGAATGCCAGCATACCAGAATGTTGTTGGAGAGAAACATATGGGTGGAAATATTAATTCACTAATGTCAAAGTTTACTGCTCTGATATTTTTAGAATAAACTAATTCCGAATCATGGCTGGTCATTCCATTTGTATTTGGTTTATAGTATAGATACTTTCTTACCCTCCCCTTCCCCGCTCCTCCCAGTGTTAGGTTAATAGTTTCTTTGTCAAAAATTAATTGGAGGAAATTAATAGAATAAAATAATCACAGTGAGTTCCCCAGGTTCTACCAAATTAAGAAAAAAAAAAAGGTCTAAAAATATTTCAAGTCAATACATTTAAAGGAAACCCATCCTCTTTTTATTGTTATGAAAATAGATCACTATTTTTTAATGAAATACAATTAAACAGTTAAACCAGCAAAACATTAAACTGAAAATAGCTTGAAAAACAAATAAAACATTTATTAGAATTTCCAATCTATTCACAGTTCTAATAAAAAATAGTTTCTTTCAGTGTGGTGGAATTGCTACTAAGTAGTCTTCAAAAAGGAAGAGGTTTCCAAAATTGTGGTTTGAAGAATAGGACACATTATCAGTACCTGGCAGCTCAGTTCCACTATTTTGCACAAATATGAGTGAAAATTTGTCACTGCTTAATTTTCTTTCTTTTATTCTTATCCACTTTACAAATATGTTTAAGAAACACTAGCAACTGTATAATAGTCTCTTCTGACTTCAGCACTTGGCCTACAGTTCTGCCTTTACTGTTGGGAGGATAAATTCAACATGTGGAAATGAGTTGTCCTTTAACACTCCAGCAGTCTATTGACTCAATATAAAAAACCAATGAGATTATCTAAAACTAAATTTGAAATTTTGTTCTCAGTAGTTCTCTCTTTCAGTCTATTTATCTTAAATGGTACTTTGTAAACTAGAGAATTCATTTGATGCATTTAGATACTCACTGGCATCATACTAAATTAAGATGAGGTGATAATTTGTTTGTATCCCAGAATTATGATCATGTGCTTTTGATGATATTTTTTTATGCAGCTCTTTGGAAACCTGTCAGTAATTTGCCTTACCAAACTTTGCAGTTATTTTATGGCCTAATGTTTAACAAATATAAAGTGAAACTAACTTTGATGTAGTCCATCAGGCTGTGCCTCTAAAATTTGTCTTACAGCTAACTTGGTAAAACACAGACCTACACTTCACATGTCAACAATTTTGCTCTCTGGTGAAAAGGACACAAAAGCTACTCCTTCCTGCAAGCTGGACCTGAAGCTCTGGAACACCTTAACTTTTACTGCAGATCATTTGGGGACTGACTTGTTTTCTGAAAGACTTGCAAAGATTTGAGTTGGTTCTTGGTGTAACTGCCTGTTAGGACTTGAATTGACTTAGTTAAAATAGAAAAGCAGTTTGTGGTATTCTTAGAAAACCCGAACACTAAGACCAAATATTCATTCAAAAAGACTTAATCATCTACTGGATAAAGTTGCTGAAAGGACTGAGTAATTACTGAAGTAATCAGCATGAAACAAATACAGCCCTGGAAAGAATGTGCTTATGAAATCATTAACCAATATTTATCAAAATATCTTTAGTGGAGTCCAGTCAAACCCTCACTGTTTGACCCTTGAGAATAAAGAATATGAAAAACATGCAGTGAAGTTGGCAAGAATTGAAGTCTGAAGTCTATATATAGTTTTGATTTCGAAGACAAACCTGCCTTTTTAATTCTCTTGTTCTTAAAAATAAACACCATGCAGACACCAAATTCATTGATAAGTTCCCTTGGGGTTGAAAACAATGTTATTTAATGGTTGTTTCACTCATCTACTTAGGATCAAGTTTTGACTTAGCAATTTAAAATAAAAGTGAAAATATTGAGCACTAAAATGAAGTCTCTTGGAACATTCATTTTGATTCATGTCCTACAGTAAGCCTTAATTTCTTGGATGGTGGGCAAAAAGTATGACCTCAAAACTCCTTACAGACAAAGAGGGGAAGACAT
The DNA here is from genome assembly GCA_013400415.1 of Scytalopus superciliaris. Classification (NCBI taxonomy): domain Eukaryota; kingdom Metazoa; phylum Chordata; class Aves; order Passeriformes; family Rhinocryptidae; genus Scytalopus; species Scytalopus superciliaris. The sequence continues at coordinate 928,946 of VXBX01006199.1, forward strand.
AAATGGAAAGAAGCTACCTCAGTTCCTTCTAGTTTTAATTTAATTAAAGAATAAAATAATAGAGCATTATTTATTCCCACAAATTGTGAGAGCCAATACAAACTTAAATGTATATTCAAAAATAAGAGAGAGGTGGAATACATTTTTGAGTGCCTCTCTGAAACTCCCATTCATCAACTAGCAGTTCAGGCTGGATACACTAGAAAAAATTGAATCTCACACTCTTATTTATTTATTTATTTTGATTTTTTTTTTTCTCAGCCTCAGACTTTTTGCAGTATCACAAGACTCCAGAGAAAAGTCACAGTTATCCATGCTATCCACATGATTTCTTAGATGCCAGAGTATTTTCTTCAATAAAACCCATTAATTTTTGTTCCTAAGATACTGTGATAAAGCCGCCTTTGATAAATGCTAGTTTTTAATGGAGACCACCATCTTTGCAAGTATATGTGTGCTGTATATGGGCAAAATGCCTAATTCTAAGATTTAATTGATATATAAAACTGGCTAACATTCTGAATTATGTATTTATCATTAGTATGACTGATCATTTTTCATTCCACTTAGAAAACAAAATACATGCATAAAATGTAGAAACATTAAAGATAGTTTAAAAGTTCTGTACAATGAAAAAATAAAAGAGCACCTGAAGTACTCACAAAGCTCATGTGACAATTTGGATGTAACTTTTTCCAGGTGCACTTCAGTGAAAAAGGTATTCAGAAAACTAATATATATCAGCCTGCAGAGTGGCACTGGATTTAATGTATTTTCAGAGAAACCATCAGCCTTCTCTTACCTATTAACTCATCTTCAATGTCAGCTTTTAACCCTGAGATTTTTGCAGCTGTGTTGTTAAATACTAAGTATATAAGTCTGATCTGGAAATATTAACACATATTAGCTACAGTGTAGCTGGTGGGTGAAGCTCTATTAAAAATGAAAAGAAGTCCCAAACACCCGAGACAAGGAAAGTTGTGATATCACCCACTTACAGTACAGCCTAACTACATAAACTGAAATGAAAAACTTTTGAAGATAGAATACAAAGACATAGTATTGAATAGTAAAAAGTTCTCATGGGCCACAGAAGTAATGCAGGTTGAACACTGATAGCAAATAGCAGGAGACTGCCAAGGCTTAGGTGCCTGAGGGCCAAAAAAGCTTAGTTATAACTCTATCCAAGATAAGATTTGTGTAAGTGACATCCATTAAATGTATTGCAAAAACTATTGGAAAACAATGAAGATCATCAATTTATGAAGTGAGGAAAAGCTGCACATAATTTCTTCTGTATCATATTTATTTATTTCAGGATTATGTATCCACTGTCTTGCTTGCTTTTGTTTTGCTCTTTATTCTGCAAAAATATGTGTACATGCATCTACAGGAGGGTTTATGCTGCCTGGAGACTGCACTGGAACCAAATTTACCTTGACTAGGAATGGTAGGGAATCTTGCTTTCAGCTGCAGTCTGGGAATATACATTCTTTGGCTCCAAAAATTCTGAGATACAGGTAAAGTATGGAAATACATTACAAGTTACAGAGGTCTCTATTCTTGTACTATGCCTTCTTTTTAGTATTTAACTTTGAATAGAGTAATTCTATTGAAACCTAAGGTAATTGCTTCTCAGACTTCATATATAAGGACACTTCATAGTATTCAGCTAAGCCAAAGCATGTTTTTCAGTATTTCTCTGTTGCATCCTAATATAACTTCCAACACACATCAGAACTCTAAGTAAATATTGCTTAGTAGGAAAGAAATATTTTGATTGTTTCAAACTAATAATTTAAATGTATCAGGTAACAGAAATGCAGCTGTTTATTCCCTGAAGTGTTGCAATACAATATTCTTAATGCAGTCCATTCTTTATGCTATTGGGTTTTATGGGGTTTTTGTTTGTTTGCTTGTTTGTTTTTCCCCACAACTAAATCAGTCACATTTAGTTTTAGTGAAATACAAAGCTTACATGAGAAAAGGACATTTAGGTATTCATAATTATTTAAGACTATCCACCAGTTTATGTATTCATAATTTTCTAGTTCACAGTAATAATTTTGGTAAAAAATCTGTGCAGGTGATTATATTAACTACTCTTGAATTATTCTAGCAATAATTTTTTTCCATGTAAAATACTCAGAGTTTAATGTAATAGTTCAAAAAGACTACTTATTGTTATGTCTGGTCTGCAAATGCAGAAGAAATATTTACAAACAAAACATTCTGCAAACGAGTACATATGTTCACTATAGAAAACTACTCAATGTTTTCTGTGCATCGGGCCTTTTTAATAGTAAGTCTTTGAGGAATTATTTATAGTGATACAACAAATATGAGAAAAGATCCCTGAATTTCCCATGTAAAAGTTTGCATTTCTTCTATTATTCATAGATTCATATTCTAATTTTGGTTGGAACTAGAAGATACTATTCTTTGAGATAAATTTTTACTTAAAGATCACTTTTTCAAATGAAGAAAAAATTGCGGTAGAAGTAAAATTTTATGGACTAAATAACAAACAACCAAGCCATTTTCAAGTCTTCAAGATAAGTAGATGTGGGAGACAAATACTTGGAATTTAACTTCATTATCTTAATGTGACAAATGAAGGGAAATATGGATGGATTATTAGTTTAATGATGCCTCTGCTGTTATTACTTTTTATTATCCACATCCTTATTGAGACAGTTTTCGAAGTCTGTTGACAGGACAACATCAATTATGTTCTTCCAACATACATAACGAACCGTGAACCATGTACAATAATAATGTGTAAGAAGAGACTAAGAAGCCTTTCTGTTGGCTCACAGTTATGCTTGAGATTTCCTTCATGGATACACTGAATTTATATTAACATTAGAACTGAACAAACACTACAATAAATAAACAATATTTCATACAATCATTATAGTTCTTCTATTAATTTAACCAAACATCTTAATATTTATTTCATGTTGTCCCTCCCTCTGTATTTAAAAGTACACTTCATGGTCTTCTCTTCAATCTCTACTTTAAGAACTGAATTTATAATGCTGCCTACAATGCATTGATAATAGTTAAACTGTTGAGTATTTTATGGGCTACTACCTCTTCAGTATTGATTTTTCTGCATTATCTCACAAGTTACTTTAGAAAGCAGTAATAGTCTTTTTTTTTCTGTACCAGTGAGTATCTGGCATACTACTACTGCCGACCCACAATGTAGCAAGGTACTATGCAATAAAAAACACAATAACAGGACGAAGAAGGAATTAATAAGTTAAGGCTATCAAATAGCATTGCTAAGCTTAGCATGATCCAGGAGTTAAACTGATAAAAATCTGTCTAGATCAGGTTTATAAATCACAATTCCCCCCTAGTATCTTTCCCACCCGATATGCTTCAATGCTATCTCATGCTCTTGGCTGATTGGACACAAATGAAAGTTTAAGTAGTCACACATTCCCTTTCTGTAAATAATTTTAGGATTCAAGGAAGGAAGCAGTAAATTTTTTATTTAGTTTAGGAGTGAACGTGTTTTCTTTTTTTCAAAATTAGGAGATTTAAAACTAGGTGTTGGCGATGAGTGAGGCTCATCAGTAAATTTAACTAATCGATTTGACCAAAGAATTGATCAGCAGAAGTCAAATTCATTCAGTTTCAGAGCTGAAAACCAACCAGCATCCCATGTGTTCCTTTGCACTGCAGATTACATCTTAATTTAAAGCATAGAATATAGTCAGATGTGAGATTGTTGTTGAATTTCCCTTAACTGATAAGAAATGTACAGACTGCCTTGAATGCATCCTAAAAGGATGGGCGTAAGAGCAGTGATGTTGTGTCTCAGAATCCTATTTCTTGTTAGCTGCAGCACTAAAGAACCTATGTACTTTTTGAACCTGATTGTGTCACGCCAGCCTTTGGTCTAGCAGAAATGTGTTGATGCAAAGCAAATATGAAGCAAATGCTTATTAGTTTAGGAGATCCAGGCTACATTACAGCTTAGAGGCTTTCATTATAACAAAACCATAAATGTACCAGACATCAGAAAGTGAAAGGAGGAAGTTTTATTCAATTCTGATATTGAAATATTTCTAAACTATCATATTTAATCTAATGTTAACTAAGCAACACACATTGGGGCACTGCTGAAAGATTAATGAATACTTGGGAGTAGTTTATAGCTCAAAACCTATGCTTTGGGCTATAAACCCCATTCAATGGTTAAACCCCAAGAAATGCCCTAATCTAAGGTTAGTATTAATCTTGGAGAAATTAACTGAGAATTGAAGAAAGGTTCTAACTATGTGTGATGCTCTACCTTAACAGAAACAATTCTTCCATCCACGCTTTTTGTAAGTCTCAGTATCCTTCCTTCACTCAATAAGACTCTGATATCCACCATCCAGTGTAGCTTCCTAGATATACGTGTTTTATATGTATGTATACACAGAAGCAATACACACTGAAGCCTCTCAGGCTTAAAAAGAGACTAAATAACATCTCCAGATCACTTGTTCCATACATAGTTGAAGAGCTGTTTCCGGTGTACACTATTGTATTGATCTTAACTGCTGAAGAGCTCAGGGTTGAGATCCTACATGGTAACCTCTGGTTTTCGTTTTACACTTCCTGGCTCAATGTCTATCAATTTATGCATGACCATTTTTTGGAGTTTGCTCAGATAACTGAGACAGCATCAAGCTTTCTAGCCCTTATTCATGCTAAGTAACAACAGATTTCCACAAAGCCTTGTTGAGAATCTACAAACAATAATATTTTTGAAAGAAGAAAGCATTACTCCATGGGAGTCAGAATATGAAAAACTGCTCCCTCCATTGTTCACATTGTGCCTTGATAAATTAACATGAAAGCTGCTCTTCTGTGAATACTGAAAAGTACAATAAAGAAAAATGTATATATATAAAGACCCCATTAAGAGAACTTCTCTGGTGCTTTTTGCTGTGAACTTGTATGGTCATAAACAGGATGAAAAAACTGGTAATTTAGAGCAGTGCAAAGAGAGGAAGCATGAGGAAAACCAATACAAATTCAAATCTAAGGAAAAGGCTCTCAGAAATTGCTTTTGTGGTGTTTACCAAATGAATTTTTAAGTCTTTATCAAAGAGATTGAAAGAAAAGTAAGGAAATAAAATTCTGTGGCATGTTAAGTTCTAATGCATATTCCTTTTTTATCATACATGTTAAATCTGTCTTCAGCTCAGGCACCTGTATAATCAAGACACTATTAAGTTTCTTTGAACTCCTCTAATTTAGGTTTCATGGATCACATTTGTTTAAAATGTTTAATAACTTATTCACTAATTGCTTGTTTAAACCTATGCTGGCTGCCAAGCACTCTGTTATAACTGATAAAATATAGATCACTCTGAATATTTATGTGTGACTTTTGTGCAAGTGACATTTATGATTAACACAAACTTAATTTGGTAATGGAATAAAATAAAAAATGTCTGTGTGTATTCTACTGGAATGATTAGCAGAGGTCATTAATCAAGAAGTCCCTTTTGTTCTTAATTTTATGCCACATGAATGAGTAAAGATGCAAAGGAACTGAGTATTTCATCAAGCTCTGGCTTTCTTTATGTGAAATATTCAATTCTCTTACAAGAAACTTCCACATTTTTAGTGGTTTTAATCACTGTTCTTTTGTGTGTGGCCCTCTTTGTGAAGTGACACCTGTATATCACTCAGGAAAATACATTTCTGGAGCACAGCATAGTCATGAATTTGACCCCAAGTCGCTTTTTCAAATCAGTGTTGTAGAGGCACATTTGAATGCTGAACAAGGACAAATTGGCTCAAACAACTTCCTTTTTTAAGTCTGCAAAGGTCACAACTTAAGATAAAATTTCATTTTGAGGCTGTTTGGTTTGGTTTTGCTTTGCTTNCTAGTCCATGTTTGGTATCAAAATATTGATATACTACTGCCAAGGAAGATCCAATTACATACAAAGGTAAATTAAAAAGTTGAGGAGTAAGGTCTACTTTCAAAAATCAACCATTAGTTGAATTGAAAAAGCATATTTTGGTGGTACTGTGAAGTATTGTCCTGGTAATATCAAGCACTATCTCAAGAATTAAAAAGAGAGATAATGTATCAAGAGATACAGTGTATCAAAATACATTATAGCTGAGATAAATAAATTAATTTTAAAAAGGCTTTTAACTGCAGGCCACTGTAACTAACAAGGCAGAGGTGCTCATTGCTTTTGTTCATTGCTGGTTTAAGTGAGGGTAAGGTTAGCTAGTAATAAAAATTACGTGTAAGTGGGAGTATATCAGTGTAGCAAAATAGACCACCATGACTAGCAGATATATGACTGGTTTAAGTGTGCCCAACACACTTGTAAGAGAGAAGAGATGCCACTTGTTCTCCAGAACAGCAGCAGCCCATTCTGAAAGTTGCAGATTGTTGTTGTATCTTAAATGAGGCTCATCAGAGCACATAAAACAAACAGGAATATTTTCAGAACCCCCAGGCCCTATCCTCCCAGGTAATTTTGTATGGAAGAGTCTGACTTAACAGGAGTTTTGCTCACATGAGGGTAAGACTCACAAAAGCAAATGGCTCAGATTTATTTAACCTGTTACAAACTGAACTGCAAAGCTAGACATCTGTACATTTATTGGCTTACAAATAAACACTTGTCAAAAACTGAGTGGGTTTTATGTTTGCAAATTTATACAGTCACAATTAGAAAATAACATCTGCAGTTGTCAGAAAGGGTGAATACAAGGCAAACTGATGAGCCACACCATCCACATTTGAAGAGTGCATTGAAAGTTTGTACAGATACATAAATATAGCACTACAACTAATTAATATTGTTAAACTGTTAAAACAGTATCTACCAATTAAGATTGTAATTTTTTTTTTATGTCGCTCAGAGTGAGAGTTTTGTTTTGTTTGTTTGTTTCTTTGTTTTGCCATAGAAACTACAAAAAAATTTACTGAAAACTACAAACAAAATCAACCATAAATTTTTGTCTACTATCCATGTTGTTTGATTCAAGATATACAGTGTGGTAAAATTCTGTAAAATAAGTAGTGCAAAACTACCTGTAGACTATTTTATAAATGAAAGAGTTTACCTGAGTCATATATATATAACACAGGCAGCTTGAGTTACTCACTGCTACACTGCAAAATTCAGTGGAGACAAAGCAGAGGCCCTCCTTACTACACAATTTTTCACTTTGGCTAGTTTAAGTGAAAATACATATTATCGCCTTATTATCACAGAAGATAAAATCAGAATCAACTCCTATAAATCTGTCTCTCATTCTTTAATTTAGGTAACATTAAATTATGTTGAGAGAAGCAGTTAAGTTCTGGCTGAGAATAAAGAAGTACGTAAAATTTTTACCTTTAATGTTTCTTGATGTAATTTTACACATGTAATTCGTAAGCAGTTTCAGAAATTCTCTGATTTCAGATCCTCATGTTTCTGCAGAGCCCATAAAGAAATCAATGCAGGTTTTGCACCTCAGAAAATACAAAAAGAAAGCACTAATATTTGCTAATCAGTTTGCTCTTTAATGACTTTATCTGTTATTTTATATATAATATATATATTTAGATATTTTATTTATTTATTTATTTATGTTATTTATATTTCTTGCCAACTATCATTTAAAAGGCCTTTTTGTTTTAAGATTTTTTTTTGTCTGCTTATAATTCTAGTATTGTTGGCTAATGAAGAACCTGATTGTTAACAATGGTTCTTCACGTCTTTACTGAGATAACAGAGGCTTGCAATAAAATCTCATAATTCTTGTTAAGACTGACATCCATTATTTCCTAAAAACTTCATCTCCCTGAGAGCCTGGAGAAACTAAAAAGGGAAGCACAAAACATATTCTTCTTCACAGCAGTAATGTCTGATTCTCAGTTGTGGCTTCTCTGCTTGTTTCCCAAGGCAATAGGCACCCAAAGTATTTTTCACTAAAAGAAATGTACTGCCCATTACTTAAATGACAGTGCTTTTACCCAGTTTGAACATGAGAACCTTGTACAAGATTTCCTGTAGAGAAAAATAGGGTTTTGGAACTGATGTCAATTCTTCTCTGAGTTCACAGTTTTAACCACATACAAAAAGCAAATGTCAAATGACCAGGATAAGAAAATTGCAGAGATTGTTAACCAAAGTCATTTTCTTAGTGGGTGCAAAATAGTAAGCCACATTGAACAGGAATGTTCTGAGTATAAGAACTGAATAAACTTCCAGGAACTTCTGGTGTTCATGTTGAAAATCATTCACCTGATAATTACAAGCAAAAAAACCCCCAAAAAACAAACAAAAAACCCCCCCAAAACAAACAAACAAACAAAAAAAACCCCAAACAAACAAAAACACCAAAAAAACCAAACACCAAAACCCCATACAAACAACTTACATTTTTCAAAGAATGAAGTCAAATACCCATGACTGAGTTAAACTAAATCTCCATAATTATGTGACAGTTTTGCCTAAAAAAGCCACTGAATGTTTCTAGTCAATCCTCTAAAGTATTTTTACGGATTAGTTTACTTTATGTGAAAGTCATCCCCAGCTATGAGCATGAAACCTTTTCTTATGGATGTTGAAATACTAGAATGCAAATTTAAATCAGCAGCACATACAGGTAAAAAACCTACAGTCAGGTTCATGGGGGAAAATAGTGCAGATGAGCAAAGGAATTAAGTACAACCCCAAGCCTGGGAGTGAGCTGCAAACCCAAATGTCCATTCAAATCAGTAGGTGTATTTCTTAATCATACAGGGCCTCTATACAAGGATTCATATTTGCTTTCTTACATAGGCATTACAGAGACAGAGTGGAGACACACAGTTTTCTCTGGGTCTGCTCAGCAACCTCAACCACAGAGCAGCTCCTCAGCTCTGTAATGCTGCTTTTCACCACAGTTTTCCAGTAAAAGAGTTTTGACAATTGGCTTTGATAGAGTAAATATATAACAATCACATGTGAGTAAAATTGGTTATATGGCTTTCTAGGTAACATCTCCAGATAATGGTCTTATCACTTACACTCTTGAAGCACTTTTTATTGGGTTCAGTTTGCTAAGGTTTACACAGGACCTGATGTTTTTATTGTACATGTATACCTAACCAGACCTGTGCTATATTGCTTAAAAAATATTGCTTTTTCAAAAATAAGAAAAGTTGTTAATAGTAAAAATCTCTCTTAATGAGATAACACAGGAATGAAATCCAGAATGCATACGCAGTTAAGTTTCTTAAAAATTACTAACTTGGCCTTGGCCTTTCATATCTAATATTCCCCACACAGGAACAGTCCAGTCCAAGTCTCAGTTCCTTTAAGAATTTTAAGCTAATATGCAGTAATGGTGTGAGGATTTCCTTCCCTAACTCCCCTCTTTTCTTCATTAGTACAAGCACTTACCTTGCTGATAATGTCATTTTGTAAGCATTCATTACCTATTGATCAGGCACTGTAGAGTGCATGGATGGACTGGTAAACCCTCACAGAGACCTTTTCATTTCAATGAACTTCTGACATACCATGCTACAGGATTTCTTAACTGAATATTGACAAACTCTGGTGGATTCTCCATTTTATGACTAAATATTGTACTTTGTGTTTGTTTCATCTGATTTTCTGTCATTTTGTTGTCACTTATTATTCTTGAGATTATTTATCAGGCATGTATCCATATGTCATCTATATAAATTAATTTAAAATCAGATTAAAATCAGACAACAGGATATCATAAACACAGTTTTTGCAGACATCTATCTATATCAATCTAACACATGTGTTTCTAAATATGCATATGTTTGTGATACATGTGCATTTAGTTATCTGTGGTTGGCATGCATTACCAGTGGGTCAGCCCCAGGATTGTGTGCTTATGTGCTTAGAAACAGAAAGATGTTTCCCTCATTCCGCCATTCTCCAAGTAAAATGTCCTGCTCTGTAGCTAACAGTAGAGTCATTGTTTGTATCTTAATACTATGGAAATGGTGAAAAATGCCCCTTATTATGATGTGAGGAGATGTCAGGACTATAGAGGCTGACATCCTCACAGTGCAAGCAAGAAATGGAAGAAGAAAGAATGACAAGAAATCATAGAAATATACATCTATGTATATTGTCTAAACATAGTTACATAATGGTCAGTATGTCTGAACTGATGAGATGATATAGTCTTGAGCCACAAAACACATTTGGGGGCTCTATTACTAGAGCTGAAGAAATGTGAAGGAAACAAAGAAGAAAAAACTAAAGAGGAAAAGGGAAAAGACGTAACATGTTAGAGGGGATGACTACAAACAATGGAGAAGCTCCTTTAGCAACACAGACCTGTGATTGCCTGAGCTATGGATGCTGCACTTTGCAGTTACATAGACTGTTGATATGCCTAGGGACAGCCTGCAGTTTGGGAGTTCTGTCCTGTTCCATTTGTGTGTTTTTCACTTTCTTCTCGTGTATGCCCTGTTGGAAAGCTTGTAACTCACTCCCTACTGCCTCCTGCCGGCGGCAGGGTAACAACCCCCTATATGGTATATCCCTGCCCCTGTTCCCTCGGTTTTGGGGGTTCTTGCCTTGTTTGGCCAGGACCTACCCAGACCCAACCCCAAAACCCTGTCCCAGAATCCAGCCCCCTGACCCTATTTAATCTCTGTACCAGTTCAAATAAACTCTCTTTGGCTTGCACTGTCTACCTCACTACCTGGAGTGCTGTCCCTCGTTCCGTCCCCCACAACCCCTCAGGCCCACAGTAACACACACAAGGAGGCTGCCTATGTAACTTTGGTTAAAGATTGTGCTATGCTATCAAAAAGATGATTCTCATAATCATAAAAAGAAGCTGTTTTAATAAAGACGTACAATCAAAATAAGTAATATCCTCTGGCACTATAAAAATAATAAAAGTAGTGATGTTATTTTGAAAAAAACATATAGGAATAGCTGAAAACATATTTACAATTTTCCTGAAGGAGAAAATATAATAAGGCAGAAACCTTTTGGCACTGAATAGATATTTGCCTTACCTAAGATGCAGACTGTTACCTCAGCTATGTTTACAAGGCAAATAATTTATCTTTTGGCAGTAATTTGTCTCTTATCAATATCAATATTTATTAACCATACACCATTACATTATTAATTTCAGTGGCCTGCAGTAAGCAGAATAGGTGGTTGGGCACCCAGCAGTAAATTTTTGTCACAATTCAAATATTCCAGTGATATCAAGTGGTATTTTCCAGCCACAATACCTTTTATTAGTGTATGTAAAAATGAGCTAACAAATCAAAATCTGAAAATGGCAATCTTTGAAGGTTTTAAGGGAGATTGTAATAATTTTTAAAGGTATTCATTATTTAGTGTATATAGAATAGAATATCTGTATATCCATTTGTTGTAAATTATAGTTATTTTCATTTAATCAGTAAAAATAATGTCATATAAACTACTACAGATGTAATGCTGAGGCTTCTTAAAGGGCATGTCATTCCCTCTCTCTCTCTCTTCAGTATCAACCCATTCGAATACCTGCTGCCATCAGTGACAAAATTGTGATTCACTCTAATACAGAACATCAACATTCTCTCAAAGACTGCTCAGGTGTATCTGTGCCTGTATACAGAGTAGTTTTCTAAAGGATATGAGAACCTTCTTTAAAGATCATATAATTTATGATTACAGTTTCTCTCTAAATTTTTGCCAGATATTCAAAACCATAAATAATCTTGAGACATTTGGTGAAATTTATTTGAATCTGTTTTTCAGATGAGGAACCTGTAGTTTTTCTATAACAATATACTTTGGAATTATTCCCAGGATTATTGAGTTTTGATATTTTTGGAGGACAGGGTTTTTGTGTTCTTCTTAGATGGCTTAGATGGCTTTTTAACATCTCAGGATGGGTAGTCTTACCTTTTACAAAGTTTGGAGATTGACAGTCTTCAGTTGATTGTATTGAGCTTATTGTTCAAGCAGATGCTCAGGTTTCCACATTATCTACACATTCACCATCATGTTAATTTTAAACTGATGCAAATCACCTGTCTTTTGAGGTCAGGAAACCCAGAAACAGGACTCCAGTTCACATTAATTTCTACTCCAAAGGATTGCCTGGATGAAGTCAGCTGGAGTCACTCAGTGTGAAAGGTCGAGTCTGATTATGAGTGCAGTTCTCAGGCAGTAACCATATTTACCCACTTAGAAACAGTGAGACTTAGAGTAAATATTGTGAGTGCCTTTGCCTAGTTTCTCCTTCCTTGTTCCTGTAAGGTAAAATGCTATTTATTATTGCTAATCCTCGTTGGCATCTTATTCTTGCAGTCAATGGAGAGTGGGGAGTTAGGGATATAAGGGATCATTTGTATTCACATTAAAGTTTATTGCCCGGATAGTGTGTAGTAAATGTGTGAGTTCAAACAGCTGTAGCTGAATCAACATCTGACAGAAATCTTATGGAGGATAATGAATATAAAGATATATCCAGAAACAAAAAAACCCCAATTATTTCTTATATATATAAAATGTTGTCCTCTGTATCTACATCACAGGCTTGTCAAGGTTGCTCTGCCTCTTAATGAATTCATTTAATTAATTGCATTGATTATGTAGCTATTATTTATACATTTTGATCTTTTTATGTTTAATAACATTTCTTTTTGACCCAAACTATATAAAAAAGAAAAAAATGTGTAAAATCAGAATGAAGTATGTCACTGTTAAAATGCAAATATTGTATTAGAAATCCTGCATATTTGCCATCATTTGTGTTCTTTTTCCAGCAGAATACTTTTCTGATCAGCATCAGAAAATGAAATTGGAAACATTTCATTAATTTTATAAGAAAGGAGAGGTCTGAGTGGCATCAGAGTTCCTTTGTATTTTTCCCCTGTTCATTTGTGCAGCTATAATTACAGATTCTTTGTGAAATGTTCATGTCCATCCTTATTAATCTCTAATTTCTAATCACAGGCATAAGTAGGTTTAAACTTCAGTGCAAACCTTTCGAGAATTCTGTGGGTTTTGCAGGAGAAATGACATGTTGCTTATCTTCATACAGTTTTCTAGAGATTCTTGTCAGTAATTTTCCCAAAGGAAGAGAAGTTAGCAAAAAGAGTAGCAGGAGAAGAAAAAATGAAAAGGAAAGGACCAAAAATCTTTCTAGGCAAGAAGTTATCTTCCAGTGTGTTTAGCATTTAACAATTAAGGCGAGATTTATTGGTGGGTGTGATAGTTCCTGGTTGTGCTGCTTCAGTGAAAAGGAAGATAAATAAGGCAACAACACCTGGGAGACAGGTAGGCAAGATTAGACAAGAATTAAGAAACTCTTCTGAGATTCAGAAACCTATGGAAAACTCTGTCAGAGCTGCAGTGTGGAAGTTTGAGCAACAAGAAACAAATTGCTTGGAAATAAAATGAAAGAATGGTATTTTTAGGTTGTTGCTTTATTTGAAATCAATCAGCGGCAGTGACGCCAGCAAAAAGGCACCAACCAGAATTTAATTTTTAAAAATGAGTGCCAATCAAATGTTCCTTACTACGGTAATTTTTTTAGTATTGTTGGGTTGCAGACATTTCTGGCAGTAGTTCAGTAGATATTCCTTATGTATATAAAAGTATACAGTAGTCCCAACTTAAGATTGCATTTACTGCAATATTTCCATCATCTTTTGTATTCCCTGTTGCAGTCTTATTGTATGTGAAATCTGACTTGAAGAACTGGAGCACTGCAGGATGAGGTGAGTCAGCCTCAGTTTCACTGAGTGTGGCGGTGATCAAATATCTGACTTTCTTATTAAAATATAAGGGCCTGATTCCAAGTCGTTTACAATTCCAGTGATTTCTGTAGCTCTTGTATGGGTTCTAATAAGGTATTTCATGGATGATGGCATTAAAACCAAAGACAAGTAGCACAAAACAGTATCAAAGAGACTATTTTGTAGTGGGGCCTGGAGAGGTCTGAAGTGAGATGGATCCCCTGGAACGATTAGAGTGCATTTTCTTACATCTTTAGAGGACACAATACTGTGTGTTAACACATTTCCGTGAAACTATGAAGGTAGAATCTCTTTCCATGATCCTCTGACTCCGTATCATCCCACTTACTAATTGTGACTTTAACAACAGTTTAGCCTTTTGAAAGTGTACATGTCATTTAGGGAAGGTTATTCCGTTGTTTGCTTTGATTTCCAAATGCATTATTAATAATACATTTTAATTTTTTAAGTATAAAAAGTTGTAATTATTTAAATGGATTATCAATATTTTGTATAGTCTTTGAAAATGAAAAATTAAATGGTATGTTTTGGAAGAATAGGCTCTCAATTTTTTTAATATATCTACTAGGCCAAATGGACATATAATAACTTCTGTGTTTTATTTCAATACTTCAGCTTTGTTTCTTGGATAGATGCTGAGCACAAAATGGGACCAACTTCCCATGAATTCTGTCAAAAGAATACCAAACTTTATTTGTTTAGGTCTGTGCCTAAAGGCACAGAAAATCTCAAGGAAATTGTGGGGGCAAAGTCACTAGCGGTAATGTTGAGAGCTTTCAGAAAAGAGACGTGTATGAGGTACATTATGACTTGTTTTTTCAAAGGGGTTATCTGCTGCTGTTATTTATAGAATGTGGATATATCTGTCTAGAACTTAGATAAAAATTACAGAAGAGGCAGGGAATACCTGTGATGTCACTACTAATTTCATGATGTAAGGACAGAAGATTGATCCTGTGTTGACTAAATCTGAGCATGCACTTTACTGGAGATATTCTGATAAATGTAGTGAAGGTCTGGTCCAGATACAAAGGGATCTTTCACATCCTGTGTTCTGTCAGTCTAGATATATTTAACAACTGCAACTTTAGATCTTTGTTCAAGAAGCCTGAACAGGTAATGAAGATTGTTTATTGTTTCCTTCCACCTGGCTTTTCAATCTCTTCAAACAGATAAACAGGAGGTTTAACTTCTTATAGCTTCTACCATGAAGACTATCAGTCAATAATATTGCACTTAAAAATTAATGTAAATGTGTGGAAAAGAGTGCATGTGGGAAAAAAAAAATCCATTTTTGTCCACACAATGTGCTGTTCTTACTGATTTACACACCAAATAAATATCTTGTATTCCTCTTAATGCTCATTACCAGTTAAAAAAAGAAAGGACAATGCATTATGGATTAATAAGGAAAGATTAGAGAACAAAATAAAAAAACATAACTGAATCATAAGCATTCAAACATTCTCAACACAGCAAAAATATGGTTCCCCCAATTCAGAAAAGTGGTAGCACTGCAAAAGGTGAAAGGAAAGTCAACAAAGGTAATCAAGTGATGAGATTGATTTAATCTCTCCATCAAAGGAGAGGTTAACGGATCTATCATTTTTAGTTTGAACAACAGACAGCTGAGGGGAATATGAAACAGGTTGTAAGAGAAGCATGGAGAAGATTAAGAAGGGAACCAATTTAAGTAATAGAGGGCATCAGATGGACTTAGTAGATTTAAATGAAACCAAATCATGTAGTTAAGCTCTGGAACTCATTGCTAAAATTTTGTTAGATTAAAAAAATGGTTGCACAAGTAGTAGATTCAAAATACTGGTCATGTGCTAAAATATCAATATGATCTCTCCTCAGAAATTCCTGAAACATTCATTTCTGGAAGCTGAAGAGATAATCTGTGGACACTGTTTATTCACTTAGTTGTCATGTTTCTTTGCAGTTGGCCACTGTCAGGTATAGGATAGCAAGTTAGCCTTTGTTCTGAACCAATATGGTTATATTTATGCCCTTATAATTTTTTTTCTGCAAAAGAATTTAAAGAATGGGTAAACATGTTTTGGACAAGACTGGAAGGAGAACTTTTCTCTCCTTTACTGGGGCAAAAGAAAAGAAAAAAAGAGAAAAAAAAAAAAGTAAATCCAGCTTATTCACAAGTGGAAGAATGCAGGAAAATTAATTTAGTAGCCTGTCCAAAAATTTGCAGAAACCAACCACCTAAGAGGAAAGCAGAAGGCAAGAAAATCAAAAGCATGCAATAGCATGTAATTCCTAACTTAACTGGCAATGAGATAGGGCTTTCACAGATTTTGTCCAGATAGTTCAAATGCAAATTAGGTTACAGTATTTATTCAGTAGCTGATGTTTTTGTTAAATGATCTAAAAGAAACACAGTATAGGACTTTTTAGGTTATCTTATTTCTTAGTGTAATGAAGAGTGAACACAGAAATAATCCTTTCTTGAGGTGAACAGAAGTGTTGTGATATGTTGTAACTTGAGGTGTACTAGAATCTAATGATGATGATTTTTGCTGTAATCCCCACTAGTATACTGTAGTAGGAGATAAGCAAAACAACCTGACAGAGTACAAATCTAACTTTATGACACTTTCAGGTTCTTTTATGTCTTCCTGTTATAGGAAGTTAATATGTGAGCCATTTTGGGGACAGTTAAACAGGATCTTCAAAATACTTCTGTTTATTCTGAAAGATCTTCTTAAGTCCAGACTAGATCAGGTTTAAAAGGGAGCAGTTTCCTCTTCACAGCTTCAAATCCATTTTCACTTAGTGCTTGGCCCAAATGCTCAATTTCTGTCAAATTTAGAATGACATCATCAATACTCTTCTGCCATCACCCTTATATTTTGGATTTCATTCTTCTTATTTCTTGATGTTTTGCTAAGTATACAGAGTTGTTCAACTCTATCAATTTAGCACAGAGATTTAATTTTTTTTTTTTTCCTTTTGGATTGGTTTCTATGGAATTTTGTTCCAGTCCCTGACTTCACTTGCCCAAACTTTTTCCCTATGCTCTCTTTTTCCGGTCCTGACCTATTGCGTCAGCTGTCTTGCTATATGCAAATTCAGCTGCAGTGCAGTTTTTCAGAGCTACCACTTTCAGACCTTTCTCCTCTTTTTAGTACCCCTAATTGATTATTTCATGCCTCAGAGAAGTTCTGAGCTGGCGAATACATATATCTGTCTCAAATTCTCTTTCAATAGATAAGTGATAGCAGAGGGTGCATGTTCTAAACTTTCTAGCAGATCCCCCATTTTCCTGCAGCAAAATGTAAAAAGTCATCTTCCAAACAACTGGGGAATAAAAAGATGTAAATTCTTGGTTTATATGTCTACACTTCCCAGTGTGCTGTTTATAGGAGCAATTCACTGTATCAAATGTTATTTTTCTCATAATTTATCTTAGAAAGTTGTAACTAGATAAATTACATGAGAAATAAAGCAGAAGCTCTTCTGTTACTCAGAAAGGGGATGATTCATCACTGAAAAAAAAAATCCATGAGGGAAAAAAACCCAAAAAACCAGCTAATAAATACTGTCCAAATGAGCAAAGTAAAGAGTTAATATTTACTTTATGATCTGAAAAATACAATTATCTGAAAAAAATGCACACAAAAACTGTGTGAATATTGCCCTTTTCTCCCTTACTTACCTATGTCTGTACATCATTCCCTTTGAGAAAAGAATTACATTTTCATACATAATCATATAATTTCTATAATGAGAAATCTCATACCTTAATCTGTACCTCTGGTCACAAAATTAATATTAAAATACTAATCAATAAAGTAACCTGTAGAAATCCTTAGGAAAAATGTGTGCAGTACAGCCAAAGCAAGAATAGTAATAAAATGAATAATTATAACAATCTGCTACTTATTATTAATACATTATTCCAAATGTTACAAAAAGATAATTGTGCTTTAATTAAGACATAAATTAGATATGTTTATAATTAAATAAGATTAAATTTATGAATCTTGGAATATTAACAAATAAAAAGTGAGTTATTTACAGATACTAGTTATATCCAGTTTATGCTATGTCTGTTGTTAGCAATCAGACTTAATATCAAGCAGCATCCTTGGTCCTCGTCAAAAGATACATGCTAAAATGAAGAGTCCTTCCAACCAACCATGAGAAAGTTTTGCTAACCTTGTCTTACTGGGAAGTCACTTCTTGCATATCTTAAGTTGATTGCAATGCCTGGTGTCTTTATTTTATAAGACTCAGATCTTTCCATTCACTCTAGTGAGGAGGATAAAAAGGCTAGAATACAGAAGCGGTTTGTAAAGTACTTTCAAAAGTACTGTCAAAACTTGACATGAAGAGCTTTTAAACTGAAAACAGCAAGCAAATGAGTTACTAATCTCAGATGTCTGTGTATAAGCTGACAGCTTCTGTCTGCCCCTTGCCTTTGCATCCAAATACTTGCCTGATGTAGATGGCAAGAACATCTCCAATCATGCTCTTTGGCTGTTCCTTCTGAAACTGTCAGGCCCATCGCATTTCAGTGACTTTCCTCTGTTTTCTTTGCACTGGGCAAGTGTCAGTTTGCTATGGGGAATCAGAGCAAAGGCAGCTGTGTGGCAGAATATGCCAGCTGCATCAAGAATAAGAGAGAGAAGGTCAGCAAAGAAACTCTGGAGGATTTTACTGTCCAGATTACATCACAGGGACTGAGGGACCAGACCAAATGTTGTGAAGTCCAGCCAGATCCATGGTGGCTCTGAGGATGTTCTTTTGGGCTACATTCAAATTTTGCAAACAGAGTTTACATGTGTTCTTTCCTTCAAATAATTTTATTACCAAAGTACCTAAATATGAACTGTCTGGCATAATTCATGACACATTTATTTTGCAAAGGGAAAGGCATGACCAAAATAAGTTTTACTGGGACTCAGTCTCTAGTTCTGTGGTCTTTCAGCATGGAGCAGACTCCTAATTTGAAAAAAAATTCTTCCATCAGCTGTTTTATCAAGGGATATTCAACACAATTCTTAAAAAAAATAGGTCTAATAATATATAATTTATTCCAAACAAATTTGTTGGCTTCCATATTGCTATAGTTCTCCTCTGCAGCCCCTAAGCAAGTGCTTGTCCAGTGGGACAAGTAAAGAGAAGCCTGTACTCTGAGATAGATATATTAGAATTCTAAATCTCTGCACACAAGGCAGAAGCATAACTGCTATGAAAGCTGTAACATATGCCCTGCAAATTTGATATTGATTCATTGTGTTCTATGCAAATATGGATGCAGGATTCTTTTTGTTCTTATGAATGAAGTAACTGATCTCTACCACAAATCAAAATTGTAATTACCACAAACAAAAAATGTTGTCGGTCCAGGAGAGACTAACCTCCTCACACAGAATATCTGACATCTTTGCTAGAATTAATCTCATTTGTTCTTACAGTTTTTATTTGCTTCTACTATCATTTCACAGTTTAGGAAGCCTTCATTTTCAACACTGAGAAGTTCTGCAGATCAGTTTTATAGTTATATGGAATAAAATTTTGTCTTGTACTTGGGCACTTGGCTTGATATGGCAGTTATATATAAAAACATTCTGAAAAGATTCAATTCAGTATTAATGTAAATTTGTTTTGCAGTTCAGTACTTTGTAGAGAACTGTTCTTATGTATACAAATCCATGATATATATTAAATATTTCACTTCCTCATATTTCCTTAAATTAACAAGTGGATGAGGCTTATAATGAATGTCCTGGAAATGCAGCAGAGGAGCAAATAATTTTCCCAGCAAAGGGAAATAATTCAGAAAACGCATTCTTGCTTAAACTGGCATTTTAAATGTCATTTCAGTCATCTTACATGTAATTTGAAAAACTTCCTCCTTCTTGACTTCTCTGTTTACGAGAGCTCTGTCAATCATGACCTGTATTGCAGGGTGGGAGACTGCACCAGTGTCAGGCTGTTCTAATTTCCTCTAAGCCACGTTCTCCATCCCACTGGGAGCACAAGTTTTCATAAATGCCAATGTACATATGTATTCAGTAATGCAAGGACATTTTTCCCATTGATTTCCTTCTGTGTGTGAGTGTGAGCAAGAGAGGCGGGGGTGGTGGGGCAGTTCTTCAGCTCTTCATATGCTACCTAACATTCCCAGTTCCAGAATTAAATTACATAGAGAGATCCATAATATACATTCAGTCACTACAATGGCTCCCTTAGGGCTCTTGTTACTAATGGCATAGGCTCATTTGTGAAGATTTTCATGCAGCTTGCTTGAAAGGGACTCAGCAATCTACCACTTCTGAACAAATTGCAGACCTACAATATGCTCACCAAAGGGGTTGCTTGGCATAGAACAGGATATTTTGCCCTGTTTTGCTAGGAAAGGGTACATCAAGAGAGAATAGTGTAGGAAAAGAGGAAAGGCAGTGATCTGTGAACAATGGGGAGGGTGGGAGAACTAAGCAGTACCATAAGTGAGCTATTTACACTTTTTAACTATGAAAATAAAGCCTCAGCAATTAACAGAAACCTTTCTTCTGAAACAAATCTGTTTCTGTTAAGTATACGTGACTTTAAACCACTTTTGGAGGAAAGATATTTATAAAATATATTTCATTTGTGTCAGGAAGGAAGATTCCCTTCCATCAAGGTCTTCATTCTGTTCATGTGGCTTGTGTACTGTAAATCACTTCCCCAGGCAATGGTCAGCAGATTAGAGAGGGTGCACTGGGTGTTCCTTTATGATTGCCTCACGAAAAGGCAATAAAGCTCCCATTGTATGTTGAACCACAAAAAGAAAATACAGGTTTGCAACAATCTTGATTCCTGCTTCCTGGCCAAATTCATCCACTCATGATCGCTTCTTTACCTCAGGCCCTCTACGAGGACAGTCATTAGGGCCTGAATTGTTCAGCTTCACTAAGGGTCATGTGATAGCTCTTTTTTTTCTTCTGTACACTTCTCAGGAACATTTAACTTCATGCAGTTTCCCTACGGTATCCTGTGATGTCAAACGTTTAGAGAGAGGACTTGTAAAGGTTATATGCATGCAGGTACTCTCAAAATACCAGGCAGTGGAAGGATTTAGGGGAATTTATTTCCAAAGTTAAGAACACTTAACATCTCAGTACAAAAACTACACTGGGTCTAAGAGAAGAGATACCCACTGCTCTTCTTAGGCCTTTTATTGTCCCCAGCCTTACTGCTGTGGGGGCCTTCAAATGTGTCTGCAAGAACTTATCTTGTCTCATACCAGGGATAGACATTCTGGAATACAGGAGGAGAAAACATCTAAGAGTGTATCTAGGAAAGATACTTTTTTTCCAGACAGGAAAGTTTTCTTAAGCAAAATAAACCCTCATCTCCTCATAATAACTCTTGTGGAAGGGTCTTCTACACTTACAGGACTGAAACTATTTTTGTCCTCCTGTTGACTGCAGGCTATAATGGGAAGGCTGTCTTCTCTTTGAGATGTCATGATGGGGAAAAGGAAGGGCAAAAGAAAATTTTGGTCCACTAGAGAAGAGGTGAGTGGACAGGGAGATTTCAGTTTGCTGTTAAGACTCCCTCTTGGCTCCTAAGCAGAAATTATATTCACATTTGGATAATGGATTTTATAACTGTTTTTTTATGTCTGTGTTTTTTTTTTTTTTTAAGATATCAACAGAAAGAAAGATTAAAAGTTTATTTATTCACCAGGCTCAACAGTCACAGACACTTAAAATTCTTTATTTGTCTCTTTACAGTGTATCCAGTGGGAGCTCAGCATGCCACAGAGGTGAACAGTGTGTGCGGGAACAGTTAATTCTTGTGTTACTGGCATATCAGAGACTCAGTCAGAGTTAATTTAAATTTTTTTTTCAGCTACTGGACTGGTGCAGATGGTGAATATACAGGGGTGAGAAGTTATGTCAGAGTTAAAGTGTAGATTCTATCTATAGGTACATGCTTAGTCCCTGTACACTGATGGGCATGATTACAGTTATTTTCTGAAAATTCAAGTTGTCATTCCTTCTTTTGTGCACACACAGAATTTAAACATGTTTTAAAGTCTTTTACCTGCATACCTAGACTTTGGACCTTGACCCAATAAAGCACTTATGCATCTGTTTAACCAGAAGGGCAGTCCCATTAGTGCAGAGAGTGCCTGTACAGATATTTGCCTTCATAAGGCAGAACACAGAAAAATGTAGGCCACTTTTAAAATCAAGCCCTTTATGTTAAAATAGATTTTATTAAAGCAATTATCAGTGAAATCTGACTTACAGAACCACTCAAGGGAGCTACAAAAAATTGGCTGCCAACATATGTTCTCTGCTAATGAAGACAGAGCAGTACTGTACTCAGCTTTTTGGAGATAGTTTTGGACAATGCATTAATGCAGTAGGTTGCCTATTAAAGGTAGCTTCTTTTGAAACTGGAACAATTTAAACCAATCAGTTTCATTAAATCTGCTATGACTTGCACTGCTATTTAACATTTCAAGAGCTTCTTAATAAAATTTTAAGGTATAGAGAAAAATAGCAAATCCCACAAATACTATTTAGTGTATGGGGTTGAAAGGTAGAAGAAACGTCCACCTAATCACCAAGACAGTTCTCCACAGAGGACAACAGTGACCTTTGACATCCACGTTCCTGATTTAACATACACAGACAATGTATATTGTTAAGATCTTTCATCTCCTCTTCTCAAACTGAAAACAGATGTTTAAACAAATTCAATTTTAATGCAGAACAACAAATACATTTAAACCTTCTACAGTTGCTGTAAAATTGATTCAGCATCTTCCAGGCAACATTAAACTCTAGCAAAATTTTCATTCGGTAATGCAATAAACATAATTGTACCTTATGAAGGACAAATGCATATTTAGGTAATGTGTATATGGTGCTTTGTAGGCAGAGGCAAGTGACCTCTGCCTGCACTTTATGCTGGTCAGAAGCCAGAAGTATGTGATTAGCGTAGTGTTGAGCCAGAATGTACACCAATAAAGCTCGGTGATTGTAGAGGCTGTTACTTAGGCTTAGTTCATACTAACAATGCTTGCATAGCTTCTGGTTACATCTATGTTAGTGCAATAGTTCAGAGTATGGGTGTCCTTCTGAAATGAATGTCCTGATCATCCCTGCTCACTGTGCTTTTTATCACATCCATGAGCAGCCTCTAAGTACATGAACTGGGTTCCTTTTTGGATTGAAAGAATTGGGAAGGTCTCAGAGTGCAGTGAAAGCAGTGCAACTACTAAGGAGCATTCAGTTTACAGGGTCAGACTACAGGTAGTCTGAAGTAGAATCCTCTCAGATGTGTACAGCATGGACACTGAATCCTTAACACCAAGTGCTTTGCTCTGCAAGTCTGTTTATTTTCATCTTTTCTCTTTGTTAACAGAGACACAGAGTGGCTCAGTATTCACAGTTGGGTATACTTAGTCCATGGAAAGGTAAGAAAATCAATGTAAATCGCCATTACAATATAATAGAGAACTATAATGTAATCATGCAAGGCAAAATACATTTAAAGTATCCCACCAGTGTGGGCTTGGCCAGAGGAGGAAAACTCTGAATGCAATTCCATATTTATTGGGGTTTTTCCTGGTTTTCTACTCTTTATTTCTCAGACTGGCCCCAGCCCTTGGGGTCACTGAGATGGCTTTGTATCCCCATGAAAGAGACACTGAAAGCTACCTCTAGTGACACAGTACTTACCTTCTCAGCTCTCTTTTGTCAAGCCAAGAACGAAATTATGTCATTGTTGCATGATATTAGCCTGCTCTACTAATGGCACTCTTCATAATTATGAACTAATTATGAAGTAGAAAGTGTAGAAACATGTATCTTTAAGAATTACAGAACATCAATCAAAAGGACATTTTAGGCGTCTAATAAAGATGCTTAAAGGTTGGTCTTCACTACCAAAATATATTTAGAAATAGTGACTGGGTACAGTTGCTTGGTATGGAAAAATCTATTTTAAAAAGAATAATATATTTAGTTTGGTTCAGGCTCTGGCTTAAAGAACAACTAACATTGATTATGTCTGTCACTCAGCCTTGGTCTGTCAAGTTTTGAATATAATCAAATTGGAGCTATGAAAGCTCTTTTTCAATTGTTTTTTTTTTTTAATTTTATTTTGATAGATGTTAGCGGGTTTTTTTTTCTTATTTTATTGAAAATTTTAAATTATGTTCCTCTGGACATTAAGATTGCTGTTATGAAGGCCGAGCTTTATATCTTTTTATTGTCTAGGATTTTTTACTGTCTTGTTGTTCCAACTTAGATAAAGCAATGTTAAAGAAGTGATTTCCAGAAATTCTAGAGCTGCTAAGTATTTTACAGAAAATCACAAAGTTTATTAAAAGAAAATTATGAAGTTTGAAAATGCAAAATTCAAAAACTCTAGAAATGTCTAAATTAAGGCTGCTCTGCAACTTTAATTCAGTGTCTTTATCTTTAAATATTTACCTAAGACCTAATTCATCACTAATAGGCATTCTGTAAGACTTGTTCGCTTCATGAACATTGTACCTGTCCAGAATTGTATCTTTATGTGCTTAATTATTGTTATTACATTCATAACTCATACTGCAGCCAATGCCTCACAAGCACTATGGGTTTTACCTTCAGAAACCTCTTTTTTCCTGTTTTATATGTATACAAGAAGGGAAAGAAAAATAGTTTACAAATGAGAAAAAGGAAGCAGAGAAGAATTTGGACTATTTTTTTGCTGTTTTGTTTAGTTTTGCTTACCTTGCTGTGCTCTATTGTACAATTTTATATTCATGGAATGAATCCACTCCCTTCCCTGCTATGCCTACCTACCCTGGGACTTGTACTTGGTTCTTCACAACCAATAGTAAGGTTTTCCTCCTCCTGTCTGCTGCAGAGTAAAGGTACTTAGGAAAAAATGGGAGAAAAGCAAAGACATGGAGGCAAAGGAAAAACTGGGCATTGTGTCTGTGGATACAATGCCCAGTGTCTTTATTTGGCATTGTAGTGGCTCTTACTATGTAAGATGGAGTAGTATCTGTGATTCTCAAGATATAATATAGAATGAGTCCACTTACTCTAGAAAGGACTGCTGTTTTTACTGATATTGGTTTTGTATTTCCTTTTGGTTGGTTTTTTTTATTTTTATTTTTTTGATTGATTTATTGTTTTTTGAGGTTTTTGTTTGCTTGGGTTTTGTTTTTGTGGGGTTTTTTGGTGTTTGTTTGTTTGTTTTTTTTTTCCTATAGCAGGGTTGAATATAACTTGGCAAATTTAAATGAGAAAAAATAAGCTGGAAAATTTGTGTTTGTTTATTTATAAAAAACAAACCATGAAACAACAGCTAGTTTAAAAAAAGAAGCTGCCAGTCCAATAGCTGCACAGGCACAAGAACCCAGCAGAAAGGAAAATTAGAAATCACTAGTTTTTCACTAGTGTGTTTTTCACAGGGTGTTTCACTGCATTGGAAAAAACCCAAAACATACATGATAAAATTTCCATTTTATCAAGTACAAATTACATGAAAGTTCTTTCCTCAAGAGAGTTGATGCAATCATTTGTTAACAACTGTTTTAAAACAGTTTAAAGCACATCAAAAAATGAAAGCATTCATGGAAATAGAAACACATCCTGTTCATAATGAAGCAAGTAGAGAAAAGTTTTATATCTTTATTAAACAAGCATGGCATTTTTGACAGTGCAGTTTACTGAACTCACTAGGTTGCTTGTCGGCTGGCATAAAGCACAGTTTGAATGAGAACAGACAAGTTTATCCCCAGCTTTCTACTAATTTTTTAAGTGCCCTAATGACATCACTGTCTGTTGGAGGAGAGAAGGGAGGCTGGCTGTGGAAGGACAGCTTGATCAGCACAGATCTGTGACTGCCTGAGCTCTGAGAACTGTTTGCTGTGTTTGTATGGACTCTTGCTATGTTGAAGGACTGTTTGTAGTTGAAGTCTGTACCAAGTTTGAGGATTCTATCATTCTATATGTTTTCCCTTTGTTTCACTGGGTGTCCCTGCTGGAATCTTCTATCCCTCATGGTCTGTAACCCACCCCTGATTTGTCCCTGCCTGCAGCAGGGTACCATTCCCTTATATGGTATATACTTGCCTTTGTGTTCCCAGTTTTGAAGGGTCTTGCCTTGTATGGCTGGGGCTGGCCCAGTCCTTCCCCAAAACCTTCCCAGGGTGCTCCTGGGGTGAGAACCGAGCCCCCCGACCCTATTTAAGTTGTACCAGTTTGAATAAAGCTCTTTCTCTCTCTCCGTGCTCGCTTCGGCAGCACCACCTCACTCCCTGGAGTGTGTCCCTTTCTTTCCACCCCCCACCTTCCCCTCAGGACCGCAACGGTCCCTGGAGGTTTTTTATGGATGTGGCACTTAATGCCATGAGCTAGTAAGCACAATGGCTGGATCAAAGGTTGGACTTGATGATCTTGGAGGTCTTTTCCAACCTGGTTAGTTCTGTGATTCTATGGCATAACAGACATTCTTAAACCCTGAATGCCAGTTATCTCAGAAATTACATGATTAATCCTACTTTTATATGAAGGAGTTCTTTTTCCTTAAATCAAGAAGTAGTTGTCCATCAGATACAATTAGAAATTGATGAAAATTGTTTAAAAAACCCCCAGTGATTAACAAAATAATCTCTATACCTGTGTTGTGTAACTTGGGAAATATCAAATATTGGCAAACCTGAAGTGGAGCAATTGATTTCATTTTTGTGTCAATTTCAGTGAAGTAATTTAAGCAACCACTTCAAAAGCATACAAAAACACCAACTTGATGTTTTCCTTTATAACTCAAGTGAGTACATAATTATGTTGTGTATTTGTAAAAGACAAAACTAAAATACTAACTTCCCTTTTCCCAACTCCAACATTGCCCCATCAAGTTGTCACCATCTGCTCAAAATTTGAGATTTTTGGAATCATCTTAACTACGATAAGATCCAAGATTCTTCCACCAGACTGATAAGTTAGAAATAGAACTGTTTTATTTAGAAGTCAATATATAGCAATTCAAAACCACCGAACTTCTTGCCATTGATGTGTGTGTACATGTTGCCTGCATCAACAAGCAAGTGACAAGGCAGATCAATTACTTTACTCTAGTTGTCCTATGGGTCTTTTCCTTCTTGTCCAATTAGAAGCTTTTCTCTACATGGAATTCTAAACATTCCATGAAATCTTTTGCTAGTGGTGGAATGCTCTCAGCTCTTTGGCTGGCTTGGGGTTCTGATTTCTTACCATATGATGAACAGTGTTGCTTCTAGAAAGTCAGCAAGAATTTTCTGCTTGGACATCTTCTTATGATAACACCCTAGCTGAAGAGCATTCTTATAACACAGGTACATTTGGTCAGAAATCCAGAGAAATTCCTGACCCTCTGGAATGGTTTCTGCTGAAGAGAATTATGACAGTCCATGAGCAATTCACAGAGCAGCAGAAGGTGAAGCAGATGCAATGGAAAAAAAATGAACAGGTGTCTGGCACTAACCAAAGCAGGAGTTGGTTTTTCTCTCTGTCTGGTGTCTAGAAGAGATAATGGTAATGTACAGCCTTGCCAAAAATGTGTTGTATACACACTGTTTGTACACCCACCTGCTCCATCTGAAAATGAGGTTGTGAACTCACCTGACTGAAAACAACAGAAAAAGGGATTGATTTGTTCTTGTATTGTGCCTGCTGAAGTAAGAGAAAACATTATAGAAAAGTAATAAAATCTGCAAGAGAGAATATCAGTGTCTTTAGAGTTTAAATGAGATTTTTTATTTGCTAACTCTCTCTCTTGCATTCCCTAATTTAGATGTAGATGCAAATATATGTATCTGATAAAACTACTACACAGATTACCTTTATTTTCACACTTTCCTTTTACTGTGAAGAAGGTGTTAAAATCACAAATGACAGATCTAAGAAACATGCATTGGATGTATTTTGTATTATGAGACATGAAGTAGAGAAATCCATTTATGCTACAATGAGATGTCCAGACAACTACTTAAGCATTTAACTAAAACCATGTGCTAAAGGTAGAGAAGTCAAAGCAAAGACTAGGTGGAAAGTTAATCAACACTTTGTTTATAGGGTAATTGAGTGAGAGATGATTTCTTTATTTCAAGAAAACTTGGATTGTTCAAAAATTGGAGCTACCCAGAAATGTGATGTTCCTTCTCTGATTGTTAATATTGGTTCCTTTCTCTTCTTAGCAATTTTATATTTTTAAACAACTGTTTTGAAAGGAAAAATGATGCTTTAAAGAATTGTTAGAAAAAATTTTGCAAATATATAAATACTGAAAACTGGGCAGAAAATTTGGAAAAAAAAATCATTTCCCTGATTAGTTTTGGTTTAAAAAAAAAATCAAAATGTTGAAAAAAAAATCTTGTCAAAAATTACTGTCAAGAATTTTTTTAGGATGAGATATTGTGTCTGTTATGCAGTACATATTCCTAGCTAATAGATATATAGCTGTATATAAATCTATACATATACATGTATATCTGGCAGGACAATCAAAATTTCAGAGTAAGGTAAATGCTCTAAGGAAAGACTGATATCCAGAGTGGTGGCTGCTGACCTCATTATTTCACAGTGACAATATCTGCAATTTTTGGTTTTACCCTAAGACTCCTCAAAGCACTCATCAGCAGTTCTGCTCCATCATTAAAATGACAGAAGGTATATAAACAAAGTTAGTGGAAAAAGATGAAGCTCTCAATTTAAAGCTTGTTGTATTTCAGCAGAGTGACACTCAGCTTTATGAATTTTGATGAATAAGCAGTAACAACTTAGGAGAGAAGGGCTTCAGGAGAGAAGAAGGCACTTCAACAACTCACACCCAGAGGAAATGAACAGTGTTTCTTCCCACTTCATGAGTCCCACCTCAATAGCTGGATATGTGTACATACTTTGGATCTTGTGCTGATGGCCTGTCCTGACACAGCACTAGCCTTTTATAGCTGTCTTCTTCACATAACCAGCAGTCATCAAAATCTCCCTGGTCTGTTGATTAGCATGTGAACTGCATCTCCCCTTGCTGTATTACCCAAATTTCCTCTCATTAAGCTTAGTCTAAATTTAAATTCACTAGCAATGGCTATGGATTTATAATAGCTTAAATGAGGCTATAATTTGGTCCATTAACTTTGTACAGCTGACTACCAAGATATTTTTCTTTTCTGAGTCAAAAATTCATGCTATTCTTCTGAACAAAATTTCAGCATCTGCCAACCATTTTTTAAAATACATACTGAAGTATATTTAACACATCACATGCCAGTGAATATTTTGCTAAATGCTTTTTCAGAAGTAACAAGTCAGAGTAGTGCCTCCAGAAAGGAAACTCTGAGAAATGATAATGTCTAATCTTTCATGTTTCTCCTCATCAGAAAAATATACCAGCCAACAAAATATGAGTTACTGGTGTATAGCTGAAATTGTGCAATGAACTACTTTTAAGAGGGAAACCACATGGTGGGATTTAGGATTAAAAAGGTCAGTACAGAAAGACAGTACTCAAATTTACCAAAGGCAAGATTTTACTTTAAAATACATATGATACAGCATTATATTTTCCTTTTGCATTTTAATAACCCAGAGTAAATATACTGAAGCAATGAACAATACTAGCAAATTGAACATATTACATAACATTTGTTAACTTAAAATATTTTTTCACTATTTTTCTAGACATTTTTGAAAGGAGGGAATGGGAAAAACACATCCTGTTGAAAAAGCTCAGCAGATCATTTTGTTCCTTTCCATTTTTTTCTTCTGGAAGAGTCTGGAGATTCAATATATTTTTATTCTTTAAAAAAATAAAAAGCAGCCACAGAAGACGATGTGTTTTCACATTTCACATCATCACTAAGAAGTACAGAACACTGACAACCAAGATAAATGAACAACAAACCAAAAAGCAGTGGAGAAGGGTCAAATCCATTTGGCTTATAGGCCATTGTAGAGAACAGTGGGTCACACAATCTTTTCCTTTGTTTTTGAAGCTACCAAGGGGAAAGTATATAGGATAAATGCTTCTCTGATTTCAAAATAAAGAAAGAAAGGCAAAGATAACTTAGAAACTAAGGGCTGGGTGTGCCAGGGAGTCTCATCTATTACTAACACTTGCTAGTATCTAACAAGCCTGATTCATTTGCTTAATCTCATAGGTTCAGGATTAATGGCAGATAGTCAGAACTTCTTTTTTTTGATGTCAAATAATTTCTTCATTTACAATCAAGTACTGATTTCTTTAGTTCCATCAAATTTTATTTGACCAAAATCTCACTGCCAAGAGAGACCGAGTATAGGTGTTCTGAGATATGGTCTTTAGTGTTCTTACCCGTGTCAAGGGTGAGAATATTCATGTTCAAGACTTGTTCTTTTCCTCTCATATTTCACTTATGCCTTCTCTCTCTGTCTCTCCCTCCTGCTTCACAGAATATATAATAATAATGCAAAGAATTTAATTTTGACATTGTTACCACATTTAGGAAAAATGCTCTCTTTTCCCTTCTCAAATGAGGATGTATGTTTTCCTGATTCAGCAGAAAGTTGACAGTTGTCATATAATGGGAAAAAGGAAGCTGTAGTCTAAACGATAATACCAATTTGCTGCATCCGCTAGTCAGGAATATGATCATGAAGTCTTAGTCTCAGAATAGGAAAGCACAGAGAAGGAAAGAGCTGCTGTTAGACAAGTGGGATAAATTAGTATGGAAGATTAGTCAGTGATTAATATGTTTCAAGGGTTGCTTTTATACTGTTACAATTATAGATATATACTTATCTCCCCTTCCTGGCTTGCCTCTATTTATGGACAGTAAAAAGATGAAAGGGAATGGAGAGAGAAAATGGGATTTTTCAGAATGCTGATTGTGCAATCAAGCTAAATACATGGAGAAGATTCAAACATCAGAAAAAAAATTAAGGAGGAAAGGCAGAAGTGAACAATGTACAAAAGTCAGATTCTTCATCAGAAATTAAAGTCTCCACCATGTTCCTTAAGGACTATTATAACTCCATCTATTCCTCCCTCTGAAGCAAGAAATACAATTACAGCAGTAATAAAGGTTTCTCCTGACTGGCCATCATGCTAGCTTCTGGCATTACTAATCTGTGTTATCTTCATTGTTTACATCATCATCATCATCAGGACAGCCTCTGTTTAGGCTGATGGAACAAAACCGCCATTGCTTTAGTAGTACATGAAGGCATCTCACTTTTGCTCCCACAGTCTTTTTCATGTTTCTGTGCAGTGATTCAGTTCATGCAAATAACCTGGCTGCAAGCCAGTGGTTAGTTTTCATCTTGATTTATGTTCACCTTCTTTGATTTGGCTCACTGGATAACTACACAAGCATTGTTATGACACATGTGACCATGTAGGACAAAGCTATTGAGAGAAACACTTCAGTGGAGTTATGACATCATTGCAAAATGACTGTCATAATGAGAAAAATATGATATTAGTCTAGATTAAAATATATATAGGTATATTAATGATGAAACTGTGCCAATTTTTTCTATGAGTGTGTTGAAGTGCATACTGCATCCAGTATTATTTCATTTCAGAAAGATCACAACAGAAATAAATATTTTTCATATATTGAAAAATGTCTATAATCAAATAATTGGTTGCAAACCACCCTTCTCTTTATGTCTTCCCATGCTTTCCTTTTAGCAGAGTGAATGCAGTGGTAATTCTCTTTTGGACATTACTAAAAAGGTGACCCTATCTCCACTTCACTGAAATTCATTCTTCAGTCAAATCTATAGACAAAGTTGTAAACATTACATAGTATTGCAGGATAGCTAAACAGAGTATTTGTCTTTCCTGAATTGAAGACTCAGAAAACAATTTTGATTGGAAGGGATATGTGAGAGTTATTTTGTCCACTCACCTACTCAAAGCGGGATCAATTAGAAGACATTTCTCAGTGTTGTGTTCAATCATGTTTAGAACAACCTCTCTGAGGAACCTGTTTGTATAATTTCAAATTTTTCCCTAACAATTGTCTGGAATTTCCTCCAGTAGATATTGTGTTCATAGTTTTTTGTCCTGTAACCACAAGTCTTCAAGAAGAGTTTGTTTGCATCTTCTCAGTGTTTTCACATCAGATACAGACACTAACCAAAGCGTCTTTTATCTTCTTTTCTTAAGACTAAGTAAAACCGATTATCTTAGCCTTTCCTTATACGCCATGTGTTTCAATGCCTTAGTAATCTTGGTGGCCCCTTTGCTGGACTCACTCCTCACAATGTCAATATGTACTACTTAAGAGGCCCAAACTGGACAAAGATAAAAAATAATGATTTCCAGGTTACTCTGTATACTTAATGTTATTCTCTGAAGTTATTTCCATGTAAGAGATCTTGGCATCACTGTGGAAATTCTCTGAAAAGCATTCAAATACTGTTCAATTTTGTCAAAATAAATGAAAGCCAAAAAACTAAATCAGAAAACATTATGTTGCCATATACTGAATCTTCTGCTCTGATCTCATTACTCCCATTTCAGGAAGGTCATGAGAGACTTGAAAAGCATAAAATAGGGCAGAAGGGATTACCAGGAGTGTATGAAAATGTGTTTTAGATCTAGAAATCCATGGCATCTTGGACTTTTATAAGTAGAATATTTTCTTCTTGTTATACAAATTTTTTCCGGTTTTGGTGTTTTGTTTTGGTTTTGTTTTTTTTTTTTTTTGGTGTGAGAGTGTATATTTGCATCCAGCTCATTTCCTGAACATATAAGTTTTCCTGCAGTCATAAAGTCATATATGGGGCTTGTTTTTGTCGGTGGGTTTTTTGTTGTTATTTTGTTGGTTTTTTGTTTGTTTTGGTTTGGTTTTTTTTTGTTGTTGTGGGGTTTCTTGGGGGGGTGTGCGCTTTGTTTATTTGTTTGTTTGTTTGTTTGTTATCATTCTTCTGCTTTAGGTGGTAGTTTTGCAGCATCTTGTCAGGAACCTGTACTCTGACATTAGGTTTCCTAATGTTTCCTCTTCTAAGACTGCTAGTCTACTTTGACCTGGGTGCACAGTAAACATACCAGTTCATGTGGCCAGGCTTTGGAGAATTGTTTCAGTCTCTGTACTTTTTGTTGACATGCTGCATGATAATGCATAGCAGGACAAAAGAGTGAGACAGGACATGGTTATTCACATTTGCTGTCACCAGGTGCTGTAAATCACTCTTAAATCACTGCTTTGAGTTTTGCAGGCATGCACCTTCGTTCTGGCACTTTAGTTTAATTTCCTTTATGCTTTTTATAAATAGTCTCTGAATGGAGCCTAATATTTGTCATGGATGCTTGAGTCAAATTTAAATAGAGAAATACTAAAATGGGTATCTCCTTTTCCATCCAGTTTGACTTCTCTGCAGCTGCTGAAAAGCTGGTTGGGTCTGGAATAAATCATTTTCATGTGTTTCAAAGCTTCACAAGATTTTTACATCTGTGGTGAAAGAAGTATCAAAATTAAGGAAACCAAAACAAACCTAAACCCCAGCTGCAAATTTTCTCATAGTTCTTTTTTCTGTGGAGTGTCAAATTTGCTACCTCAAAGTCCAATTAGAGTTCATTTTCTATCCAGTCCTGCAGCTGGCAGAAGTTGAGTGAATTTGCCAAACAGCTAATGAAGATTTTCACTGAAACAAATGTTGCTTAAACAGACACAGTTCAATGACTTTATAAGCTATTGTAAAGATAGGTGTGGACTCCAGCTTTCTAGAGGTTTAGCAGTCACTAATTTCTAGGGGCCTTCGTAAAGTTGATCAGCTCAGGAAGGAGTGGTATTTTGGAGGTGCTGCACAGTTTTCTGAGAGGATTTAAACCCCTGAAGAAAGTCACCGTGAGACCAGACAGAAGTCTGAAATTATGAGATTAGTGGGATGTGAAAATTGTGCCAGAAAAAGGATGACAGCACAGAAGGAACAGTACCACCTGAAGAGGCATTTTCCTTTGTTTTCAGGCAAACTGAAAAATATCAAGCACTGAGGTACCGCAAGTTTTTATTGAGTCACATAAAGCACACGTGTGTATGTAATAAGGAGAAAGGTGGGAGTAGCTGTGAGGCACTGAGGGTCTGTTTGGTCGATGTTTCATGTATTTCTTGCATAAGAACAGAGGAAGATTTTCCTTTGCCTTTACATTTGATAAAAAGTTCTGGTTTGATTTATTGGTATAAATATACAACCAAGCAAATATATAGATGTTACTTATAGATTGAAGTCAGTGATGGTGGGACCAGACACCAATTAAAATTAAGATGGTAATTTCTGAGATTACCTTAAATCTAAAATACTCCAAGGGAAATTAGTTTAGAAAGTGTAGTCAGGAATGAACTTTTACTGAGAGAGTTGGAGAAACAGAGAACCACTACTTCAGAAGGAGTTAGTACCTTTGACTAAATAATAGGATGTGTATTCTAAAGAAGAACTTATTTACATGTTGTAGGAACCATTAGAATTCTGACATTCTTCACACTTGGTTTCTTCTGTTATCTTGTTTATTTTTATGCTGAATTTTACTTTCTAACATAATGCCTCATATTCTGTGTATTGTAACATATCATGAGGCCAGGAATAAATAAGAAAAGAGAGAAGCATTATCTAAACTCAGTGATGATAATATGTATCTTCCATTGATATTTTTGCACAACTTAAGTTCCTGTGTCCTTGTTCAAAGACTTGTATTTTTCTGATCTTGGAGTCCAAACTACTCTAAGCCTGCATTAGATAGGAAACCTATTTAGAAACCCCATTTCCTGTAAGCACAAGACAAAGAGCTAGATGTCTGATGAATTTTAATCACAGAAATAATGCCTGAGAGACTCAGTGTGACTTCTAAATTGTTGAATAGGAAAAAGAATGTGCTAAGTCAAAATCAGTGTTGTTGATTCTACAAGTTCACTTGTCCCAAATTCACCTGCTCTTTTTCAAAGTGAAAACATAATGCATTAATTTAGTGACAGATACTTTTAGTCCAGTTTGTGATATCCCAAGTCCTTCTGCAATCATCCTACGTCATCCTCCCATGTATATATTTTTCATGCAGTTCTTTTTCCATTCTACAGTTATGTGTGAACATATTTAACTTCATTAATTGATCATGATAGTATCACAGTCTTCACTAGCATGTTGAATATTTGTAAAACAGCGGCTACTCTAAAGGAGAAAAGAACATATTGACAATAGTAGCATACCCATTTTAAAAAATATCTGAATGCTCATAAGTTGAGAGCAAAGAGTATTGGAATAAAAAAATAAACATTGCAAAAAATATTATAAAACTGTAAGTTACTTCCCAGAAATGCATTAATCTCACTGTGTTACTTCTGAATTTTTCCGTCTGCTGCAGGCAGTGGTACAAAGTGGTTGATAGCTACAGTTTGAGATATAGACTGACACTTTCTTCTGCAGCAGTCATGAGTGAGTTATTCCAATCTCTGCTAGCACAGCTGGAAAATTTACCTTCACATGGCTGGAATTCCATTTCAGCCTGTCATGATACACTACACTGCATCTGTTTCTTCATGAGCTACAGCATTGGTGCAATGTGTTCTCTAAGGTTTCTGCCATTGCAAATACAGTCACTAAAGCCATCTATTAAAAGCAAGTTGAGACTGAAATGCTTTGATATCAAAATATAAATTATTTTGTAAAGAACCAGCTCTCTGAAGGTTAGAAAAACTTACATAATAAATATGATTTTACTTCATTTTTCTTCTAAGTCTTTACATCTTCCCTTTTGCAGTTAATTTATAATGCTCCTGGACCAGGTGAATTTTAAGATTCTCTTTCTTAGTACTTACCAATGGGTGACCTGCCCTAGCTTTTATTTTCTTCAGTTCAAGGGAACTAATAGGGACTAAAACATACTCACCCTAATAATTTGTTGACATGAAGAGTATAAAAATGATTTAGTTAATGTGCATTACTTCTTCAAGAAGTCAGTAACAAAGAAACAGTGAGGCCTGGAAACTGGGCCAAGCTCCATGTCAGTATGCAAGTTAAGCTTTCAATAATTACCTCACCTTCAGAATATGAAAAATTATTTCATTTTTTAAGTCTGTAGAGAATTGTTATTAAGAATGTGAAATCAAGTGACACCTTTCCTATTTTTCCTTAGTGCAAAAATTTAAAATATTAGTTAAAACTAAAGCTATCCTCAGTATTGCTATTAGTACTAAAGCATCACAAAACAATTCTTTCATTTTACTCCTCTATCTTTTAAATGCTAAGCAGCAGAGATGATTGCTTCCTCTCTCAATTCACTTTTGATTTTCTTTTCCAGAGTTACCTGTGACTGGTGCTGTAAAACATGTTCTATAGTAAATCATACGTGTTCACAGAAGAGCTTAGTGAAATGCACGGTTTTCACCTTATGTGAGCTCAGATCTCCTGTGGTCAAAATCAGTGTGTTGATCACAGTCCTCTCATTGTAATACAAGTAGAAGCAGGAAGCATAGAAAGGAACAGAAATAAGAGCACGGCCAGTTGTTTACAGTTAGTAAAACTAAAGTAACGCCTGTAATATCAGCTTTTTTACCTTACTTCTTCAATGGTGATTCTTGTTGCTGTATGTGGCAATTACAGACATGACTAACATTTCTTATGTATTGACTGACCTTTTCCTTCCTTAAATGGACTAGCCATACATTGTCTGCTCTATATGAACTGGGACGTGGGTGTTAAAATGTTATTTACAGTGCCCTTCTCTGTGCATCAAGGAATGAGCCACACCATTTGTGAACAAAGAAATAAGCTTTCACTTGTGTAGGCAGGTTATGGCAACTATGTAGAATTGTTTGAGTTTATAAATAGGAAAGTGTACTATCCTGCTGTGGAAAATGCAAACACTTTCAATAGCAGAAATATCCTTTACAGTTTACAGAGTTTAGAATGCCACAGATGGTGACCAGCTGTACAGTAGGAAGCTTGGTTTTCGCAGTTTCCCTCAAAGGTATTTAAAAAAAGAAGATCTTAAAAGTTCTGAGTCCATGCAACATTTAAAGCATTCAAAACAATTTAGCACTGACTCATTGGCTTTTGCTGTAATAAACCAATATGCTTTCAAGAATACAGTTTTATAATTAAAGTGATGGGTCCACTGCTCTGGAATTCCGGCTTCAAAGGCTTTGTTATTAATCAATACTGGACATTTTTGGGAATTATTGGTGGAGGATACATTTCAAAATTTTGAGACACTGAAGGTAGAATTTACTTTACTTGAGTATGGGCACCTAAATGATAGATTTGTAGAAAGTGTGTAATCACTCTGGAAACAGAGCATCTCCAGAGAAAAGTCTTCAATCCCCCTTGTCTCTACTTCTAGTGATTTTTTTTTGTCCACTCAAAAATCTGTGGAGATAGCTCTCCTTAGTTGTTTCTACATTTTCTATACAGATGTCCTCAGCCTCAAGCTTTGTCTAGACAGTTAAATTCTATACAGCTACACATTTAAGATCTTTCAAATTACATGTTTGTATAAGCTCTGGTCTGGCCTTCTAAAATCAGTCCTCAAAGCCTCTCTTACGAAAAGTTTATCTTCTGAGGGCCTGTAACATAGGACCTTCCTAGACAACAAACTGCTGCTTCTTTTGCATCATATCTAGTTTTTGTCCAGAGCTAATATTGATGGACAAATGTATATCTCCTTTAGATAGAAGTGTGACTGTCAGTTTGTAAGTCTGTGTTTACTTTCAGTGTACAAAGAATATTAAGGCTTAAAACTGCTCTGCTGTATTGCAAGAAATATTTCACACAAAGTGGTAAATCAATATGTCTACAGGTAAGTACTTCATCAATTGCTAGAGACCGCATAGTAAGAAAATGAATTTACCTCAGCGACATCAGCATCCAGGTGGAACCAGTTTATGCCCTTTTGAAGAAATATTTCTAAAATTTTCTATTAATTATCAAAATTCTGAATTGCGGGAAACTTTATGCATAGATTTGGTTACAAGTAGAACCTCTGAAAAAAGTTATATAGAAATAAGGACATGGTGGAAGAAAAAAAGCACACCAGCTTTAACGACTTTAAGACGTGCTGATGGAAAGGACTGTAGAAGAGGTAAATGCAATATAATTGCTGTAACAAATTGTTCAGTCTGGGTTTACTAGATGAAAAATTCACTATGAAGAAAGAAATCTGTGAAGGAAATACAGATCTAGTTCTGTCCATAGGTACATGCGCGGATGTTTATCTTGATTTCAAAGAAAGTCATTCATACATAAATATGGGTAAAGTTTTGCCCTAAATTATTGATTTCTATAAAAGCTCTTACTGTACTGTGAGCAAACTGTGCACAAAACAATAGGTTCTTTACAATAGCAAGTGCCTTCCAGGACTGACAGGTGCATCCCCTTCTGTCAGTGAAAGCTATGTCTAGCAAGATTCTCTGAGATTAAGACCATACTAGCTAAACACTTGAGGGAAAACTCACAAAGCTCTTTCAGGTGGATCTCAGTACAAGAAAATTCTGAGCTGCCTGTAGGAGTTGATTTTTCTTCACTGAATGTGTAGGCAGTTTGTGTCATCTAACTGAATCCCCTCTTTACACCTGCTAAACTTTCAGAGTAAGACTTCAGTCTATGGACCCCACTCATAAGTGCAGTGCATCCTTGAATACTGTGATACGTGCAATGGGTCACTGAACTCAGACCTATGATCCCTCAGTGGCAGAGGTGGGGATGATGACATTTCTTCTGTATGAGTTCTTTAAGTCTTCTCCTTGACCTGTTTTCATTATTACTGAATGAGGAATGCCTGACCCGAGTCACACTGTTCATGTTCAGAATATCCTTGAAAAAACAGTCAGTTCTGCAATAAGGAAACTGCTTCCAACTTGTAAACTCAGAGAAGACACTGCATG
The DNA here is from genome assembly GCA_013400415.1 of Scytalopus superciliaris. Lineage (NCBI taxonomy): Eukaryota > Metazoa > Chordata > Aves > Passeriformes > Rhinocryptidae > Scytalopus > Scytalopus superciliaris. Next base: position 967,591 of record VXBX01006199.1, read on the forward strand.
TGTTTACATGCTCTTCAGTCCCCTTCTGACTCCAGGTTTCTGTGCCATGGTGAAGGCAAGCGCTCATCTTTGCCTACATATGTGACCTTATTAATTGGAATCTCCCTTCTTTTTTTAAAAAAATGTACATTGTTATCTGTTTTACAGAGTGTCTGTATTATGCAACTTGTACTCTAAATCTCAGCAATGGTTTTCTGATAATTTTCTGAAAGTTTTGAGAAGATCATCAACCCACCAGATTACATATGTAAGTGTATAGGTATTTAAGTATTAAATCATTGTGTGATCTTATTAAGCTAAATAAAGTAGGATCATGTCAGTGCACACATTTGATGCTGATACAGAATGATGCAGAGACTTCCAAAGACTCTGTGAATATGAAAGCTTAACAGTTCATACTAATTATACATCAGTGTGATTTACAATAAAGATTTGGCATTAGGATCTTGGCTAGCACAGAGTAACACACAATTGCAACATGCACTTATTATTCAATTCAGTGTCTTTGTCATTTTGTGTTTCATACTCTAGAGAGATTTCAAAATTAAATAAAAGATGACACTAAATATGAGGTACTTCAGCATACAATGTTTCATTTTGAAACTATCTAAGCAGATGAACCAAAACCAAAAAGAATTGTCTTTACAGCATGAAGCATTATCATTTCCTGTTTTGAGTTCTACAATGAAAAGTCATGTAAGTAGCAGTAAATCCTGCATGTTTGACTACACTAGCTAATTAGGAAATAATTACGCCATGGCATTTTGTCAAACTTGCTGGTGATCCTTAATGTGCATTTCAGATTTAGTACACCAAATGCTGAATTATTTTTTATCATTTGTTGCCTTTGATATGTGACATGGTTATTTTCTGCAATAAATAAATAAAACCCAGTTGATAGATGATATAGAAAGTTTCTGTGTTTAATTAGCTTTGAAAAGCGCAGAAAAAACTCTTTGCAATGCTTATATCCTTTTGCTTTTGCCAAACACTGACAAGCAGTTCAAGCTGAGAGAATTTCCTGATACTTATCAGCCACCCACAGTTTCTGCGGGACATATGAGAAACTGCAAGCTACTTTTAAGTGTAAAATAAATAAGTGAATCCTTCTCTGTGGCTATTGATTCAGATTAAGTGTCCTTCAGCATCTGTAGTCCTCCCTCCAGGGTTGATACTATAGTGATTTATTGCTTTGGAATTGTCATAAACTGTTTGTCTGACACTCCTTTACACAAACACAAATGCAGGGACAAATGGACAATATAAATAAATAACAGAAACCATGGTTTGGTCTATCAGAGTAATTATTTCATTTATTGCATTTGACATTCCCTTATCAGAGTTTTTTGGACATTGTGTCTGCCCTTCAGATGCTTCATCTTTATATAATCAGTAACACAGAGCATGTTGTAAAGTTATAAACTTATCTTTGCTTTTCCCCCCCCCTACTCCTCTCTGGTGAGGCTCTGCCTGGAGTGCTGCATCCAGCTCTGGGACCCCCAACATAAGAATGGCATAGACTTGTAGCGAGTCCAGAGGAGGCCACCAAGATGATCAGAGGGCTTGAGCACCTCTCCTCTGAAGACTGGCTGAGAGCACTGGGGTTCTTCAGAATGGAAAAAAGAAGGCTCCAGGGAGACCTTAAAGCACCTTCTAATACCAAAAGTAGGCCTGCAAGAAAGTTGGAGAGGGACTTTTCACAAAGGCATGTAGTGACAGGTATGGATACCTGAAGAACAACTGGTCGTGCTATAAAGACTGAAGTAAAGAAGGTATTAAGCGCCTCAGCCTCTTCCTCATCCGTTGTCTCTGTTTCCTCCTACATCCACTAAAGGATGAAGATTTTCCTTAGCCCGTGTTATGTTGATGATGTACTTACAGAAAAACTTTCACTGTTTTTTATGGCACTAGCCAGACAAAGTTATAGTTGAGTTTTGGCCCTTCTAAGTTTTCCCCTACATAACCTCGTGACATCCTTGTAGTCCTTCTGAGTTTCATGCCCCTTCGTCCAAAGGTTATAAAATCTTATTTTTCCTTTTCAGCTAGGCGGATCATCTTCACCGCTGGCTCATCTTAGTTAACTTTGAACAGTTATATTAGTCTTCTGTTTTAAAAGTTCTGCCAAAATCGTTCACATATTTAGACAGATGACAACTGTTTTTCAAAATTGTAAAACACTGAAGGAACTGTTTAAATAATTTTTCCTCTTTATTTAAATACTACCACAACATGTTGCTGAAAAATTTAAATGCAATATTATTATGCATTAAAGAGCAACTATATTTTACAAGACAATTTCTGATCTAACATTTTAAAAAATCACTACAGGCTGTTATTTGAAATTACATTAAATAAAATTGATAGATTTTTACGAGCAGCTTTCCAATAAAATTTTATCAAAGGTGGAGCAAAAAGATTTGAATAAGTTCTTATTATGTGTAGTTAATATGGTGCTTGGAGTTTAACATTACATAATATTTCATCTAAACTAAGAAGTGAGCACTATATATAGATACAGATGTAATTATACATACTTTGGATGTCTTATTATCTCCCTTGTTTAGAGTACAAATGTGTTTGTTTATAAACTGTTTTTCTAATGGACTTACTTATGTATATTTTTTCCCAAATTTACAGCAAAATACTTACAGTTAATCTGTTATTTAGAAATCCCAGAACTTAAGCTATGTATTGTTTAATCTGCTCTTTTTTTTGTTTTATGATACTGTAGTGTGGATTTCCAGAGAGTGAATTAATTTCTATAAAAACCCAATGTAAGCATGCATTGCAGCAAAATATTTCTGTCTTCAAATCATGCTTCAGACATTTTTCATTTGCAAATACTTATTTGCATTAACTGTAAGACATCACATGCAAAGGAATTCAAAAACTACAGCCTTGTTGTTGTATGTAACCCCAAGAATCTGACATAAATCTGAAGAGTTATTCTGCTCTGTCTGCAGAGTTTTGGAGAACGAGTAAATATAGACATTTGTCACTCAACAGTCCTAGGAATTGTTTCGCTGCACTAAGAAAAAAATCCATCTCACCTAATTTTATAACTGTTGAATTTAAAATAGCTAGCTGAATTACCTATGTATGCAGGTGGATAATGAAGAAACGTCATAAAACAAGGATGCACATCTGTGTGTGTATGTGAGCAAGAAAAGAGGAATACTCCTGCTGTGGAGAGGTGAATACTTTTTTTGGAGACTGGCAAGGTAGTTGTATCATATTTGGAAATTCAAGATAACTAGTCTGCAGTCAAAACAGTCATCTAGGAGATAATCAGATGAAAAGCTGCCCTCAAAATGGCGATTACTGTTTTAGCTGAAAGAGTTAAGCTAACAAAATACATGATGAAGACACAGTTATTAAAAAAATATTTTTGATCATATGACTTAGTATGAAGAAGTATCTAGAAGACCTACACAGATTGATGTCTCTGTTGATAATTGCCATTCTAGAAGCATTATTTGTTGGTCTAAGTCTGCTGGTAAGAGTAGACCAAGGCAGTAGATACTGGTGATGTATTAAGAAAGGGGTCAGATAAATTTTAGTAGAAAAATCTATTGATGGCTGTTAATCACTGGATGAGAGGAAGAATATCCCCAGAAACTGTCATCATATTTTAACTATTTACGTATCTAAGCACCTATTACAGCTATTACCAGAGACAGGTTAGAATGTTATATGAATACCTCAGACAAATTCTTCCAGCTGCAGAGGCAGACTCTTAACTTTGCATATCTCCAAATAGCTGTCTGCATTTCAGCTGTGCGTTTAAGGCCCCATTACAGTGAGTGGAGAACCAGTCAAACAGGCTAGAGTATCACTTTGCTGACCTGCATCCACTTTCAGTTGTAACAGCAGTTTGTTTTTTGCCAATACTTACTGACAGATCATTTCCTGACCTCCCTGAAGCTATTATCTGTTTCTCTGTATTTTCAGGTTTTATTTGAAAGAAAGTAAATCTCTAAACATTGTGTTTGTGAAGTTTAGACGTGAACTGAATACAAGCAACACAAAGGTATGTGAAGGAAGAATGAAACAACCACGAGATGTAATACAACCTTCACCCTACATTCTTGCAGAACAAAATATAGAGAAAAATTCTTATTTAGCAGATGTCATGTCTCTCAGATCTATAATTTCTGCACCTTTAATTGTGTGTTTTACATAGATTATGTGAAAAACTAATTCTCTACAGTTTAGATTTTCAGGATTACAGCCTTCTTGCTGATTTTCTGGAAAGAAACAATGTGTAATGATGCAAAAAACTAATACAACTTTAATAGTCAGTTAATTTTTGCCCAAGCCTTCCAAGGCTAAAGGTAGGGATCTTTGCAGGTCTCTAGGCATAACTATGGAGATTCAAGCTTGTGGAGCCAACTAAAGCCAATGCAATCAGATTTTGAATGGACTTAGAGACAATGATGGAGCCTCCATCTTATTCCTCATGTTGTTTTGTTGTTCTTTTTGCCTTGCTATACACTTATGTTGCTTTTTCATGAGGTTCTTGCTGTTCCATGACTGATGAAATAGCTGGTGTGAATACTAGATACAAATTAGTGAAATAGTAGAACAATATTATATACATGATTAAAACATTAGTAACAACTCAGAGAAAGGTGAAATACATAGGCAGGAAGCAAACCAAACTATGAAATTTTTCTATTTTACCATGTCTACAGCAGCATGGAACGTCCAGGTGCTTGTGTCCGCAAACATATTCATTGTACAGAGAAAGTTATTACTTTCACAGTAAGACAACTTTTCAGTTAGAGCAAAATAAAAGTTTATCTTCTGTTGAAGTATCTTTTGTTTTTCAGACACAGAATTTCCTAGAACAAATACTGCTGCCCTTCTGTTAAAGTCCATAACCACTAAATCTGTGTAACTGAGGATTCAGTGTCCTATCTCATCTCTTATCATTGGCCAGTTTTAATATCCTTTATCTCCCTAGAATATTTGTCAAGGACTTACAAATCATCTTCAAGGTGCAAAGCAATACGTTGCTGAGGTTCTCAAATGAGTGAATTTCTCCCTGCATAAATAATATTGGAATAAAATTACTTTTTTATTATTATTCTTTTGATAGAATTTAATTTAAAAATACATTTGATTAATAAGTAGCAGCGGTAATCTACAATGACTAGGAGATTCCCTGTATTGCTTATGTGGAATAAGCCAAATATTTGTATGTGCCTTTACACACACAAAGACACAGGCAGAAACTCTTACCTGCCACCTGGTTGACAGAGCCTTCAACTGGCAGATAAGAAATACGTGCTTGAATCCTCTTCCTCTGAGGAGAGGTTTTTTTCTCTGTAGTTAACTAGAGTGGAAAAGTGGGTGGGAGTCATACATATTGATTAAAAAAAAAACACATTAAGTCTTCATTTTGGATATTTGCGCCACTGAAACAGGTCAGTGCTGCTGAGTAGCCTAGATATCCCACCACCTTATTTTTAAATCTTAAAAAGAGGTGTACCAGAGTTAGGACTCCGCCCGCAAAGATCTGAGCAGCAATATGATGCAAAATACCAATGCCTAGGAAACTCAGATAGCCACCAAGCTAGAGGGTTTAGATTCCATTTTCTGATTTAGGCAGCTCAATCTTCCTCAGTCTTTTCTTTGATACATGATTTTTTCTTTTAACCTCACCCATCTTCTTTTAACTGGTCTCTGTTTCTTTCTTCTCAGAGTGGAGAGACATCAAATTCTGAGTAAAATCTAATTATGTGATACTGTCTTTGACTGGATTCAAAGGCAATCACTTTGCAGAGCACAGACGAGATAGTTTATAGGGTTTTGGTTCCTTTTTGGGGTTTTTTGTTTTTTGGGCTTTTTTTTGTGTGTTTTTTTTTTTTTTTTTTTTTTTACAAAGCACATTTATTTCTGCTATCCCTCTTATTTGTAATATCACTTTTCACAGGCACATAATATGGTACTTAATACCCCGTGGGCAAATTTTTCCCAAAATGAAACAACATGATCTCCACTCTACCAAAAACAGAAAATAAGATTGATGTACTTTAACTGACTTACATGAATAAAGGTCAGAATGCAGCTTTGATGCTTCTGTGTCATATTGGTATGAAAGGTAACTCTTAATATGGCTGCTGGGAAATCTGACAATGTTTCATTAACTGTTCAAGCTCTTGGAATCTCAACTCCCAAGGATAAATATGCACACTGAGTCTTCCCAAACTACTTCTTAATACTAGGGTTGGATATAAGATATATGGAGTAATATAATTGGAAAAGAACAGGGACTACTTTTGCATTTCTAATAGTCAGCCCTGGATATCTTTAAATTTCTACATGTTGCAAAAGTTGAAACAGAAGGTTTCCTTTCAGATCAAAGAATACTAGGAATCTATATGGCTTTTCCTGATGGTTCATTTTTTTCAGCTGATGAAAATTTTTAAGTCTTATCAAATTATTTCTGTGTACTATTTGAATTAACAGCTGCATGTTAAGGGCTGTGAGGGAAACAGGACAGTAAACTCAGGAACAACTTGAAATCACAGAGGATTAGGGCACAGTGGTAACAGCTGAGCCACAAACAATGCAAGTAATGTGTGTTCTTGAATTTTATTTTGCACTTTTTTGACTGTTGCTGCTGTAAGCAGGATGACCATGCAAGTCCTCAGTTAAAATGACCTGAAAGCATCTCTAGTTTACATCACATGATAAAACATCTAAAAAAAATGAAATTACAGATGGAAGATTGTACTCATGCCCTGTTTCCCCTATTGTGGTAGCAGTAGTGAGAAAAAGTGCTGCAGTTTATGAGCCCTGATATTGGTGTTTTAAGTCACCAAAGCATATCGATGTACTCTAAGAAGTATATTTCTTTGCTTGAAGCAGGAATAATCAGAGGAATCTGAGTGATTCATTTGGAAATATTTTCAATTTCAGTATTTCAAAATTATTTTTGAATATTTCAATAATTTCAAAATGATTCAATGATAACAGATGATTCCTGTACAGTCTAGCCCTGTTAAACAGTAAGGCTGATTTGTCAGAATTTCTTTAGTAGAGGGAATTCTGGCAGTATTAGAGGATCAAACCATATGTTCTGTGACCATACAGATGAGTATGCTTTATTGTAGATAAATACAGAAGAATAAGAAACAGTACTGAACAGGAAAGCAGAACTTTTTGTTTTCTTTCTATATCCCAAAACTTTTTTCTGTTTTTCAGATCCTGACTATGTGGAGCTTCTAAGGAAGAAAAAGTACTTGTGCTAGTGCAACTCCTTTATTCCCATGTAAATATATTATCCAATTAGAATAATTCCTTGAAGTTTATGTGAAATCTAGCTGGCAAAATAATCAAAGATTACGTGCTTTTTTTTTTAATGGATGATGATGTTAGTGAAATGAAATTACCTGAAACTTTTTCTTCCTTCCTTTTTTATTTTCCTATCATTGTAAGGAAAAAAACCCAAAAAAACAGTGACAGTACAAATGTACTCAAATACATTATTTATTACTTAACAAAATTCTCAGTCTCTACTGTCTTATTTTATAACTGGTTTACATATATCCATTTCCAACATATATATTTGAGATAACATTAGTATGTATGTTATTATACTATACTGCTTTTTTTTTTTCCTGGATAATATTTATATTCCACATCTGAAAGGTTTGCTTCCTTTTTGCAGTTACCAATATTTGAATATGAAATGAAACTGAGCCTCTCATCTGTGATAATAAAAACCCTAAAGATAACCATCAAAAATGTTTCCATACTCTGTGTGTTACTTTTAGAACTCCAGAAGACATTATTTTAAGGTATTAGAAAATATTTTATGCAGCTTTTCAACATTTACTTGTATTTTGACATTCAAAAAGATACTTTTGGCACCAGAGCTTTCTGAATAACACTGATAGTTGTCTTCTTCACTGTCTGCATTTAAAAAGGATACACACAATAGTACTTATCAGGTTTGCTGTGAATTATAATGCTTTTGCACCCATCACTAATCACCAAACCTGCAGCTCCCCATAAAATGGAACTTTAGAGATTAGATTGCTGCTGCAACTTCCTTGGGTGGTTTTTATATTTTAACATGACACTCCATTATAGTTAGTTCCTCATGTTAAAGTCATTAGATATTTATGTGAAGTAGCATAGCAATTATTTCAAACAGTTTGGGTTGCTATTAAGTGAAGACAATTTTTAAACTGTTTCAGTTTTGTATTTGGTAAAGTCTATATGCCTGTTCAGTTTTTTTTCTTGCCTACTCTTTAATCATTTCAGGGGTGTTTTTTTGTTTCTTTTTTTTGTTTGTTTTGTTTTGGTTTTTTGTTTGTTTGTTTGGTTTTTTTTGAGTTCTGCATTCAGAGTCTAATTTGTAGAAACCAGGGTTTGGGCAGTGCAGGACTAGTGGGACCTGGAATACTTAGTGGTCTGCAAACAATGCCAAATCTATAGCTTCAAGCTCACTCAGGAGTTTATAGAAGGCTGCTGTACTTGTACCAATCAAGTATTCCTTAGCTAGATTGCACAAAGGTTTTATGTCTGCAACTGGTAAATTCCCATAAAGTAAAATGCAAATTCATAGGGCATTAAATGGGCGCTTTTTTTTTTCTTTTCTACCAATAATTTAATTGATAAAAGGAAGTTTTCACTTGCTTTGCTTGACTTTCAGTGAATCACATCTGGCCTAAATTTTCATATATACTCTAAGGCACAAATGTGATTTCTCTTCTGTATGTGCTCAGGACTACTTAATAGAACTGCTTCTCTAATCTGAATTTTACTCCTGTTGCAAAAGAAGCAGAGTGACTCTAAAGTACCATGTAAAGGGGAGTGTTAGGTAATGGTACCCCACCAAGCTGTGATGTTTGGCCGTGTAGATGCATTTAAGCAGAACCCCTTGACTGCATGACTCAGTTGTAAGCAACAGATACATTAATCAGCCTCATGACAGGTTTAAATTCTAGCTTTATCATTTTGTCTGTCCCTGCCCACAACTTCTTTGGAAAACATGAGGCCACATCAACACTTCTCACAGACTAGTAATATGTATAATTGATTCACTTGTGTAGTAGCAACTGTTATTTGTAAAGCAGATGGTATTTAAATACTCTTTTTTAACTGGATGAGACTCTTCGAGAAGATACTGGATTTCAATTATTTTTCCAGTCCCAAAGCCTTGTGAACTTTTAAAGAGGAAAATTAAGAGACAGTTTTTATGGTAAAACAGACTCACTATAGATATCAACATGCCAAAATAAATACATATCTCCTGATTTAAAAGCAAACAAACATAATAAATTCCAAGCTACCAAACTCTTAAATTTTAATTTGGATGAATGCTTCAACTAAACATGTTTAAATTACATTGCAATCTATTATATTGTAATCCTGGGTATGTATATGCATATGTTTTCTTCTGAAAACTGAAGCTCTTGATTTTTCACTGCTGTTACAGAAGATTGAAATATACCAGCTTGTTTAGAAAAACCATAGATTGCTTTATTTATTTTTTTCCTGAAATATAGTTTTCCTGAAATTTTAACCAACATGTGTTATGTTAAGTGTGAGTAACTTAGGAACCCTGGTTATTCTTAATTTTTGAGTTTCTTATTTTTATAAGAAATTCCTAAGCTTTCTAATGTCTCATATTATCAACATCTTTCCTTCACTTCCCTAACTATGAGCAACTTCTTTTTTCCCATCATTGTGTTCTGTGTCCAATGACAGACTTAGAGGCTAGTGCTTTCTCTTCTGGAATGTTAGCTGGCAGAAAATTGCATTATCTCCTTCAGTCTTCACTTCTGCTCTGTTTCTCCATTTATGCTGATTATACACAATTTTCTGTTTCTGCTTGTTTTCCTTCTTTTCTCCCTGTATTTGCACAGTTCAGATTCTTCAGTAGATTTGATGACCTTTTAATCATTGTGTAATCTGGTTAGGCACAGTGTTTCTGAGAGCAAGTGGGTAACAGTGAGTGGAGGGTAACAATTTCTGTTTGCTGAGTTCGTAGTGTGTCAAGCATGATGGAATAAACAATATCATCAGATTCACTGTGGTCCAGATATTACTGAAAACATCTCATGAACAGTCATTCCCTTACCTATTCTCTTGGCCTCATTTCCTTGCTGGTTTGTTCCTGCTTCAATGACCAGGGACCGCTCCAGTTACCCTTACTGTGCTGAACTAGTACTGCTTCTGGAAATGCTATGGTCTGAGACAACCTGAGAGATATTTAAGCAGGCTGAAGTTCTCCAAACCAAATGTTGGAAGTGATTGACACAAAGTTAACTTCCATCTTCCTTCAAAGTACAATTCATGCAGTCTGTCCAACCAAGTCATTGCATTTTCTGTCTTAGCTATTTATCCACTGTCGGTGAATGTAATACTTGTGATATCCTGAGCATCAGATCCCTAATTGTTCTGAGACAGCAATCACATGCATGAGGAGTGTACAAGATGCCCTTGTATGTGCACTGATCTGCAGCCAGTTTTGAACTTGATTTTGTAGTTTTTGACGCCACTGACATTGACAGAATATTGACACCTGACAGTAACAACACAGCTTTCACAAAGTATGCATTGGAATTATCTGAACTAAAAATGATGGTTAAACTGATGTGGGCTTTAGTAGTCAAAAGAGCAGATCCCTGAAGGAGTTAAATATCCTCATGAAGGCCAGTGGGGAAACAGATCTAACACTAGGAAACAATATAAACTGCAAATTCATGATACTATTCAAACTGTTTTATGCCTACAGGCAGCATTTTCTTATATAAGAGGAAGGTTTCAGTTATTTCATGGCCCACAAAATAATGTTCTTAGCGTGCTTCTGTTCATTGAATTCTTGTAATATATCATCCACTGCTCCCTGTGTATATCTGCTATTTCAAGAAGCACAAGCAGCAAAGATAAAACATTACCAGAAGCTTTATCAAAAACTTTGGCCATTATGAACTGAGTACAGTGTTACACCAACAGTTGTCAAGACTCTTATCAGTGTTTCGTGTGTTTCCATTCCCCAGACTACAGAGAGAAAGCCAGAAGAATCACAAACATTCCAACATATGCAACCATTTTCTCTAAGTATTATTTCTCTTAGAAAAGGGAAAAATTGAAGTTTCTACTGTATTTTTATGAGACAGATAATGATAAAATTGGAATTCTCTCACTAGATCACATATTGAGTATCAGTTTTGCCTGTATTTTATCAATATTGAGTCACTTCTAAAGTACTGTCATTTTTTTTCTAAGAGTTTTGTATTAATGCAGAATTGGTTGAGTTTTGTTTGAATTTCTTTAAGATACAAGAAATATTGGCTGTCTGATTTTCTTGGGTTGGAAGGAAAATGGAAAGTCAAAAAAGAGTGCATTTGTTTTCTAACTTTTAGAAATTGTTTTTAAAACACATAGCTCTAAGAATTTTCATGTAGAAACATTGCAAGAATGAAATTATTTGAAAAACATTCTCTATCACACATTACAAAGTACAAAAACCCAAAAGATTTTATAGCAAAAATTATTTTCTAGTTTCACATTGAACTTTGACCAAAATATTAATTTCATATTAAAGGAGAAAAATTGAGCAGCAGATATTAAGAGATGTGTGATTTATGTATCACGTTTAGTTTTTGACCTTTATTATCTTATTTTGGACTACTACTTAAATACAGTTTTTGAAAGTGTTTAAACAAATTGTGTGGAAACTTATGATAGAAACATTCTCATACTATATGAACAAATTTTGTCTCCTGAGGCACATTCTGTGACATGCCATTTGAATCAGGTATTTATTACATTGAAAATTTCTGGATTATTAAAAAGAACAATTCTCTCAGGGCCAGTACAATTTGGTCTCAGTTTAAACATGTTTTAGGTCTGAAAAAATGAATTAGTGTCTTCAAATAGAATTTAAAATTAACTGGACATTCAGTGTCAAACTTCCACTGGATATTCAAAGTATCGACAGTGACAGACGGTTTGTGGGACAGATTCTTAGCTCATGAAAATTTATGAGAATCCATTAACATCAGCAGAGTGACATTGAGTTATGTTGCCTTTAATATATTTTTTCTTCTCTTTCAGAGTCTGACTCCATTGCAAGTGTATTGAGATGTCTCTTCATGCCAGCAGTAAATTAAGTAAAGGGAAACATGTTTGCATGTCTTTTCTGTGACAATTATAATGTTTTCACTTCCCAGAAGTGCCCAGTAAATTACAAAAATGTTTCTCCTGAGAACAATAAAGAATACATTTCATTAAGGGAAACTTTATATTCTAGCTGCACAGTAGTTATCAATTAAACCTCAAATGCCAATCTGGAAGTAGGAGCTGAAATGAAGCATTAGGCATATGAAATGACAGGGTCAATCAAAGAGCCTCTTTGATTCAGTCTTGGCCAGATTTACACTACTCAAAGTCCTCTGGTGCACTGCTGTTACATCAGTTTAAAGATGGCCAGAGCTTTCCCATAGAGCTTTTGCTCTGCCTCCTGTCCTCTGAACAATGCAGCCTTTGTTTGCCAAAGCAGGAGATCCCAACACTTCTGAAATTTTTAACCTTTATGAGTGCTGGTGACTACATTTGTAATTCATACCATGTGAGTTGTGGATGCTATTTATAAATCCCCATGGGGGGGAGGTAAAAATCCATGAGGAAAGGTTAAAAACAATAAATAGATTAATCTGTTTAGTTACTCCTGAAAAAACTGAACTGTCCAGTTTTTAAAGCACATGAAAGCTTCCAAAACATGTTGAGCCACCATGTCTCCCATCTCTGTGTATGGATATACCACTGTGAGCACGAGAGACATGAGCTGTTCTATAGTGCAGAGGTGATACAGCTCCTGGAGTCCATTCTACCGTTCAGATCTGGAACAGGACATCCAGTTAGGATTTCCATATCAGGGAAGATATTTTTTGCATATATTTAGTGAATGAAGAGCATGAACAGGAACCACATAATCTTCGATGAATAAGAGTAACTTCTTTGTGGCAACAAAATATGTTGTTCCCGTTCTTTATAAAAGACATTCTTGAGGACAAACTAGAAGTAAATGATAAAAAAAAAAAAAAGAAAATTTCTCTTAAACTGTTCTCTTACTTCTCCTTGACTTCTGTAGCCCTTGTAAACTAATCTGACAAGAATGAAGACAAACCAGTTCTTTGCAAGTTATGAGGTTTGAAAACAGGTGTTCTGGGGAGGCATTTTCTTGGCAAAACAGCATCTCACATGGTGAGGGTTATATACCTTTAGCCAGGTTCTATTCCATAGTCATCATCAACTTATTTTTGTTGAATGCAATCCTCTGTCAAGTAGTGCAATAGTGCTTTCATACCCATGAGAAGGAACAGAAAAATAAGGTAGGCAGACCAAGCAGGATGAAGGTGCTTTACAGTCTATTAGTAGAGATTGTGCCTTTTCCTTTCCATTTTTAAGTCTGGAATGTCTTCTATGAAAAGAAAAAATAACAGTATTTAGCATACTGTTATGCTAAAAAAAGGTGATGGCAAGGAGACAGCAAAACTAAGTTTATCAACTTCTTTTTCTGCACAACTTCAAGTGATCTGTGAGCCAAATTAGGATATCTGTATTTCCTGCATTGTAACTAAGGCTTCTTCAGAAATTCCAGAGGTACTTCAAGCTGAGAGACTCCCAGTAGGGACATACAGTTGTTGAGCTCTATCAATCCCAAGCCATGCCTCTGAGGAACAGTGTAGCTCCACTATGTAATGTATACAAAACCTGTGGATGTTTGTGTCTGAGATAGGAGCATTAAATATTATGCAAGACTTGCAGCAGTACTTCTAGCTTTCTACGGTAACAAAATAGACAGGTATATATATTAATCTGATTTTATATTTCTTCATCTGACAAAAACTGAAACAGGAACACAAGATATCTTCTCTTTCTTCTCGGAAGAACTCCCAGCTGACAATAGCTCTAAAGGAGAGAGGCTGGTTTAAACCAAATCCACCGAGAGACAAGGATTTCTTACATTTCTCTTGCATTTCACTGAAGCCCAGACCAAAGAAAGAAATATTAAAGGTTATGTTTCATTCTGCTACAGTGGCATTTCTTAACTTAGGAGAACATGAATAAAGGTGGCCTGTTGAGATTTGACATGACAACCAATGTCATCTTGTTGAGGTACAGCTTATAGAACAGATGTCCATTTATAGCACAGTACAAAATCTTTAATGTCTTTTAAAAGCAAAGCTTTTTAAAAGTGCTTTTTTCAAGGGATTTTTTTTTTTTCAGAGACAAAGANATAAATATTTAATTGACCTAAGTGAAGAAACTTGACTTATACTGGGGAACAGAATAGACTTAAATGTTTAGATATTTACAAAATTTTAATTTTTTTCTATTCAATCTATTATATAATAGTACAAATATTAATTCGCCAGCGGCTGTGGCCGAGTGGNTTAAACTGTTCTCTTACTTCTCCTTGACTTCTGTAGCCCTTGTAAACTAATCTGACAAGAATGAAGACAAACCAGTTCTTTGCAAGTTATGAGGTTTGAAAACAGGTGTTCTGGGGAGGCATTTTCTTGGCAAAACAGCATCTCACATGGTGAGGGTTATATACCTTTAGCCAGGTTCTATTCCATAGTCATCATCAACTTATTTTTGTTGAATGCAATCCTCTGTCAAGTAGTGCAATAGTGCTTTCATACCCATGAGAAGGAACAGAAAAATAAGGTAGGCAGACCAAGCAGGATGAAGGTGCTTTACAGTCTATTAGTAGAGATTGTGCCTTTTCCTTTCCATTTTTAAGTCTGGAATGTCTTCTATGAAAAGAAAAAATAACAGTATTTAGCATACTGTTATGCTAAAAAAAGGTGATGGCAAGGAGACAGCAAAACTAAGTTTATCAACTTCTTTTTCTGCACAACTTCAAGTGATCTGTGAGCCAAATTAGGATATCTGTATTTCCTGCATTGTAACTAAGGCTTCTTCAGAAATTCCAGAGGTACTTCAAGCTGAGAGACTCCCAGTAGGGACATACAGTTGTTGAGCTCTATCAATCCCAAGCCATGCCTCTGAGGAACAGTGTAGCTCCACTATGTAATGTATACAAAACCTGTGGATGTTTGTGTCTGAGATAGGAGCATTAAATATTATGCAAGACTTGCAGCAGTACTTCTAGCTTTCTACGGTAACAAAATAGACAGGTATATATATTAATCTGATTTTATATTTCTTCATCTGACAAAAACTGAAACAGGAACACAAGATATCTTCTCTTTCTTCTCGGAAGAACTCCCAGCTGACAATAGCTCTAAAGGAGAGAGGCTGGTTTAAACCAAATCCACCGAGAGACAAGGATTTCTTACATTTCTCTTGCATTTCACTGAAGCCCAGACCAAAGAAAGAAATATTAAAGGTTATGTTTCATTCTGCTACAGTGGCATTTCTTAACTTAGGAGAACATGAATAAAGGTGGCCTGTTGAGATTTGACATGACAACCAATGTCATCTTGTTGAGGTACAGCTTATAGAACAGATGTCCATTTATAGCACAGTACAAAATCTTTAATGTCTTTTAAAAGCAAAGCTTTTTAAAAGTGCTTTTTTCAAGGGATTTTTTTTTTTTCAGAGACAAAGAGCTACCATACTTTATGCCTGCAACTACTGCTTCACAATTCCCTCTTTCCCACCCCAGTGTGATTATTCTCTGGGAAGTCACAAATGAATAATAATATGTAATTTTCTTTCAAGTTAATGGAACAACAAAGAAATCCCAGACCTTTGGCTTTTTATTAATGATTGTACATTTCACAAAAGGTAATAATTAGTTTCAAGAACTTTTTTTTTTCAAGATTGCCAAGTCACTTCTCCACAATCCCAATTCTTACATGTTTTTTAAAGCTATAATATATATTTTAATTAAATANTAATTGATTTCATCACTACTATTTTTGAATATTTTTTTTTTCCAGAACTATCTGAGTTGTTCTAAACTTTGAGACATTCAAAGTACTAAACAATTCTGAAGTTTGGCAAATTTCTGTATTTCTTCTATTTTTAACAGAGTAATTAAAGAACTAAAGTCTTATATGTTAATTTCTCTTTAACCTTATAAATTTGCTTATGGCTCATTGGCTTTAATACAAAAGAAATATGCATAAATCCTAGCAGGTTCTTAGATATACTTCTGAGTCATGGCCAAGATGGTAGAATAATCAAAGGTAAAATCTATTAATCCATATACATAGTATTTTATTTGATTCTCATATTGCAAGGACAATATGTCCTTTACTCCAAACTGTTGGAGTCTACCACGTTCTTCCTGGTTAATTGATTATCATAGGATTAAATAGAAAAGGCTGTGAATTAATAATACCAAACATATACATTAGCAGAAAGGCTTCAGATTCCAGTTGACTCTAAATAGTATGCAATTGGGGGTTTTATGCCTTAGAAAATATCCTCCATTGTAATATTTCAGTTTGCTAGCTAGAAGTGACTGTGGTTTCAGGTGATTGGGAAAGCTAAAGATGTGTTTTTTGAAGGAGAAAGGTATGCACAGTACTTATTCTGTTAAGTAGTAATAGATCTATCTGCCATTAAATTGTAGAAAATAGTAGCAACTCGGACAAAAAAATCAGATAAAACCGGAATAGATATTACCATTTGTATAAAACATTGGGCAGTAAATCTTAGTCTGAAAAGCACACAATGAAATTTAAAACTACCTGTTTAAAATCCTTTTAAAATGGGACATTTCCATTACATTGGACATCTAAATATCTCAGTATAAAACTTCAGGTTTTCACTAGCTCTTTGGTGTTGCAGCATGCATATAGTTTCTAAACATACTTGTTTGTTAAAGATTATATATCACTTTTTCAGAAATATTATTGGTATCACTGATTTCCAGAGAGAGTGCAAATTACATCATAGATTTGCATGAGCTTATATCTTTCATAAAATCCATTGGATGGCACACACATTCTCTAGAAATTGATCCTCTTAGTAATATTAATTCCTAGGACATGATATTTATTAAAATACATGTATTCGGTGGTGTCATGATCTCATATTATATTGTAAACCCTACATCATTAGACTGCAGAAAGCTCTGGAAACCTTCACAACTAATAAAAAAGACCTTGAAACAATCTTTAATTTCTTTTTTAAAATGGAGAAATTAGAAAATGAAAAGATGTTAAGTACCCACAGTCCATCTTTCCAGTCAAGAAAAATGTCCCTATTAACAGAAACACGGAAGGATTTCAGTTGGAAGTGATATTAAAGATCATCTGGTTCCAAACTCCGTCACAGCCAACGACACTTTCCACTAGACCACATTCAATGCCTGATTCAACCTGGCCTTGAACTCTTCCAGGGCTGGGGTATCCATTACTTCGCTTAAAAGGAATAACACCAAAAATGGGTTGTGACTGGCACAGCCAGGCAACAAAGCTAATACTTGGGCCGTCTTTGTACTCTTCACAACTCCTCACTTTGACACTACACCCAGATTTCCTTTTCTTAGGTTTTTCATTGCAGGCAAAATATTAAGTACTTTTCCCCTTATTTAGGAAGTTGCTTTCTTGCTTACAGGTGATGTAAGCATCAGGAGCAGCAGCAGTTGCTAAACAAACCTTTTTTTCATGAACAACAGCGTAAACAGCCTCACAAAATCTGCATGAGCTGTCAGTGCATGAGTTTATGGTTACCTTGGGGCTGTAGCAATTAAAATATGGTATTTACTTAAAAAGAAAAATGTCAGGCTCTTTCAATTTTCAGAACTATGAGTTGGTTTTGTGTTTTAACTACTCCTTTTTGCTATGGGACCATCTGCAAGCTGAATATTACTAAATTGAATATAATAATAAAATTATATTACTCAATTTATTGGGTAGGCTTTCTAAGGACTCGAACAAGTTCCTGAGGATATCTTTAGAGAACCTGAGTGTACAAGTCAGAATTATACGGTCAACATTCTTGGAAAGGTATCTTATTCAAAGCTGAAATATTTTTAAAACTCAGATTTTTCTCTGTATTAATTTGTTATAAAATCCTCAGCTGTTGAAAAGTCTGGACTTGCAGTGTGGAGGGGAATGCTCTGTGCTTATGTCATCATTCTATTGTACCTCTTTTTGTTTCCGAGAATGAAAGCTCTGAATGAAGCCAGGAAGTTGCTGATCAAGTAGAAAAAAAATAAGAGCTGTATTAATATTTAGGTAATTAATATTTGGCTCATCTTGCCCTGAAAGCAAGGCACTTTAAAGACACATGAAAACAATGGAAGTGCTGCATGTCCTCCTTTTGCCAAATCTACTCTAGTGCTGGACCATTTATTCAGGAAGTAGACTTGAGCTTCAATCTCTTTTAGACCACTATTTAAGGTCTTTATATGAGAAGAATCAAAACCAAGTCTCTACACAATACCTTCCTGAGTTTTCTACCTTGGGAAATTGTTAGACATTTTAAGATATTATCTATTTTACAAAAGATATTACCAAGTTTGAGAAAAAAGAAAGAAGCAAAATAAAATAGCAGCTTAATCTATCAATGATTCTGATAGTTTCATATTCACCTGGGATGTTGGACCCAGAAATTTTAGAACCTGACCTAAAAAGGGAAACATGCATCTGGTATATCCCCGCTAGTGTTTTTTCTTCTGAGATAAATGCTTCTTGAGATCTGATCAGAAATACTCTTTTTGAGAAGGTGTTCCTTTACAAAGTCTTCATTGAATGAACATAATGCAACAAGAACTTCAGCTGCCTTTAACAGGATTGAATTAAACATATTCCAAACTACTTTAAATTTATGCACACAGGTACAGTGCACACAAACAAAAAAAATAATGAACACTCTGCTGAGACAGGTTACTTGCCCTGGTGTATTTTCACTCTGCATTTCAGACATAATGACATGTATTTGCAATGTAATTTCTCATGACAGTCTTTACTTATATCTGTGACCTTCTGTGCCATCATTGGCTTTAGTAAGTCTTTCTGTATATTTCACATTCTCAGACAAGTAACTGGACAGGTTAAGAACTTAGAGAGATGCTTCATTACACAAAAAGATGTAATTTGACATAGTAAAAAACTATGGGTTATTAAAATCTTCCAGTGTTAGATATATCTACAGATAAAAAGAAAAGATATAAGGAGAGATACAAACAGACATAAAGACCTAAGTTTCATTCAATGATGTTACTTTTTTTTTAGCTAGGACACTTGAATAAAGATCTGAAAAAGCCTATATGAAAAATAAGGACTGATAGTCATTCAGGTGTAAAAATGATTGTGTAATATGAGATCATGACATTAACAAAACCTGGATTTATTGAGTAAGTAATAATTAATAAAAATGTGTTGCTAATATATTAGTGGAACTTCAATGTATAAAAGATATACCATGACATCTGCAGACTGAGATACTGATGTCTGAATGACAGTCTTTGATAACCTCTGTATGCCAGACTTTTTGTATATAGAGCTTTCTGACTCCTCTATGATTTATCTCTTCATGTTGGCACACACGTAGGCAAAATCACAGTGAGACTCTCAGTGATTGGGTGATATCTACAAAGCTGAAAAATGAGTCAGACAAAGCAAGGACATAAACATAGCTTTCTCTCAAGTAAGTGTTGGACCAGTTGGCATACCAGCTCCCCTAAGTCTTCCTAGGAAAATGTCTTATTAAAATGATATGTTTCCATTAAAAACCTTTTGCCTAATGAAGCATAATGTCTGGCTTTACTGTTTGCTACTAACATGGTGCTTTAAAGTTGAACAGAAAAAAAACCAAACTAGAAATGAAAAAAATACCTTGTTCTACTCATTCTAATTAGAGAAACAACAAAGACTTTCAAGCACAATTAAAATTTTGTTTTAAGAAATTAATATGCCTTAGAAGTTATTTTGTCCCCTTTATTTGCTTAATGAAAGAAACAACTATTGTTCATCTGTTACCTACATCCTATTCACATCATTTTTACTAGTTAATAACATGTACGGTCCCTTCCATATGATTATTTTGCCTTCCTGTGAGGCAATGAGGTGTCTCTCTTTTTTAAAACGATACACAGTTGACCGCTTTGTACCCTGGAGACACAAGGAAGAGGAATGATTTCAGTCTACTGTGTGGGGAGGCACCTGAAAATGTTGTCACATGTGATTGGCCCAGAAGATGACATTACTACCTAGCTTTGAGGGTTCTTTTCTCTGAAAAAAAGACAAAGCTGCCAGTTTCACTTATTTGTGTTTAAAAGAAAAAGCATGGGAGGAGCCAGAAGTCCAAGCCAGTGTGAAATACATTTCTTCTGAGGGTGGCTTCAGGTCTTTGAAACTCTACTGGGATTATTGTAGATCTAGGAGGATACAGCATGTGTGGAAAGCTGATTAATTTCTTATATGGGGAAGCAGAAAGTATATCAAACTTGCATAGCATGAGAGAACTCATCATAGAATTTTTTCATAGGTGTCCATTTTACACACTGTTTCTGTGTAAGCAATTTGGAATAATTTAGCCCTCGGTGTACACTGTAGTATAAGTGCCTTTCACACAAAAGTGCATTTTCAAACATCCTCAGAAAGATTTTGAAGGAATTTACATTTTTTTTCTTTTTTTCTTTCCTTTTTATTTTCCTCTTGCAATATCAGAAGTAAGTGCTCTCTACTTCTCATTTTTTCATTAATTAGCTGGCTGATGGGCTATGG